>CAUYRH010103230.1:0-65998 GCA_963574655.1 Perodicticus potto | reverse complement strand
TTAATTTCTGCATTGTAAATGAAACTCAGTTTAGCTGGACACAGGATCCTGGGTTGAAATTTATTTTGTTTTAGGAGATTAAAAGTTGATGACCATTCTCTTCTTGCTTGAAAGGTTTCATCAGAGAGATCTGCAGTTATTCTAATATTCTTCCCCTTGTAGGTAATGGATTTCTTTTGTCTGGTTGCTTTCAGAATTTTCTCTTTCATGTTAACTTTAGTGAACTTAATTATGATGTGCCTTGGGGATGTCTTATTCGTGTTGAGTCATGCTGGGGTTCTGAAACTGTTTGCTATCTGAATTTCAGAATCTCTTGGCATGTCTGGGAAGTTCTCTTTCATAATCTCATAAAGAAGAGACTCTGTGCCTTGTAACACCACGTCATCAGTTTCAGGTATCCATATAAGGTAAATATTGGTTTTCTTTGAGTTATTCCAGAGCTGTCTGAGAGAATGATCCGTTTTTGCCTTCC
Source organism: Perodicticus potto (assembly GCA_963574655.1). Taxonomy (NCBI): domain Eukaryota; kingdom Metazoa; phylum Chordata; class Mammalia; order Primates; family Lorisidae; genus Perodicticus; species Perodicticus potto. The sequence continues at coordinate 65,526 of CAUYRH010103230.1, read as the reverse complement.
ATTTCTCTTCCTCTTTGTAGGTTTGGGAGTGTTCAAAAGCTTTGTCTTCCACTTCCAAAAAGTGTTTTCTTCTGCTTGCTCCATTCTGTTACTGAGGGATTCTACTGTATTTCTCAGATCTTTGAGGGCTGCAACTTCTTGTCTCAAAATCCTTGGTCATTTGGTCTTTGAATTCCTTGATTTCTTAAGACAATTTTTGAAATGCTCCCAGAATTTCTAATTCCAACTTTTCCTCTATTTTATTGATCTTGTTGGCAATCCAAATTCTGAATTTGATTTCTGACATCTAAGCCATCTGTTTATGAATAGGATCACCATTTGTGTCTGCCAAATTGTTCCTTGGGGGGGTTGATCTACTCTGGCTGTTCATGTTTCCAGAGCTTTTCCACTGATTCCACTCCATGATTATTTTGCACCATTTGGCTGAATGAGTAAGTAAGGTTAAGTTGTGTTGGGGGTTCCAGGAGTAGTGATTGACCAGTCCTTTGCCTGAAAGCTGGGGCTGGTGTCTGTACTTTTTCCCCTAGAGTCTTTCCAAAGACCTGTACAGTGCTATTGCCTGCAAAACTAGGGCCTTCTTGGTGTGGTGGGGTTAAGTGGCTCTGTCTTATTTTCAGCTGTTCTCTGTCTTAACCAAGAGAATCAGTTACTCTGTGTTGGAGTCTGAACTGTGGATAAATACCAGCAGTCAGGTCACCATGCACCCCACAGACAACAATTGGAAAAGGAAAATCAAACCTTCCCACTTCCACACACCCAGGGTACCAGTTTGGAGAGTCTTTGTGTGATTGGCCCAGTTGAAGAGGTCCCAATCAATTGTCCCAGCCAGCACCAGCCTCAAATAAAAAAATTGAAAAGTCTCTGGCAACTAGGTAGCAGGAGTTTTCTGGCAGCTCTAGTATAACTTGCTCTGATGCTCTGTGAGCTCAGGAGGGCCCTCCCAGCAAGTAAATTAGTCTGGGGAGGTTGATGCCTCCTTCCCCAACTTGCCCCTCTGTCACACCTAGTCTCTAGTAACCCTGCAGAGCTGTGATCCAGTTCCCACCAATGAGCAAATGCTTCAGAGGTTTGCACCTGCCTGGCTCACAGGGGAGTCTGTGGCTCCTCAGCCAGTCCACCCATCTCTGTCACTGTTTGGCAGGGGGTGGTGAGTCCTGGTACAACCTGGGTACTTGATAGGGGCTAGGGCGATTCACTCATTTCCAGCCCTGTCCTGGAAATGATGTTGATGCTGCTGATAGAACAAAACAAGTTTGCAGAATTTTTTCTTTGTGGATCAGACATTGGGGCTGCAAATAGGTCTGACTCAGTCCTTGAGTTACAGCCCTTTGTCTCAGCTTTCATCCCCTGAGGGCCAGGTGTGTCTGAAGCAGAGTAAATCAGCCTCCGTTTGACTTTCTCACTGCATGTATTCTAGCATGCACTGGCTCTGGTACTGGCTCTGCCCCAGCCAGTACTGCCTCAGGCATATCCTTCACTCCTGAGTCCTGCACCTCTGCCACAGGTCTTCTCTGCTGTGGCTGCCACCAGAGAAGCTGCCCAGCTTCCCCTGGCTACCCTGAGAGACTGGAAGTGTCTCCTCAAAACATCCCCAGGGGTGCGAGCCACTGCCATTGTTCCCACCGCTGGCCCTGCAGCTGCCGCTCCGTGCCTCAGGGGACTACCTTTCCAGCTGGGCCTCCTTTTGGCTAACTTTCCACTTACCACTCCTGAGCCAGAAAATTAGCATGGATCAGCAACAGTGCATGCCCCATCCACAACCCTCGAGAAAATGTCCAAGAATCTGGACTCCATTAGGGACAGGCCTCCAGACCTCGGGGTGAGAGTGGAGGGGACTTCCAGGAGTTCAAACTTGCAGGTAGAGAATATATACAGTTTTATACAGTTTTATGCCTGACAGGAGAGTGCCATGGCACCCTAGTAGAGGAAGGAGGTACAGTTTTTAGAAGGTCTCTACTGTGGGGTAGAGTGGGAGGACATCAGAACTCTGCTCGTTTGTTTGTATGGAGGTATGGAGTATCCTGCCAGCCGTTCTCATGGGGGAGGGGACTCCTGTCCACTTGGCAATGTGTTCTGTACCTTTTGTTTGTATCCTTGGGGTCACAGATCGCTCCAGCAGAGTTGATGTGTGTTCTTTGACCTTCTCTTTTGGCTCAGATCTGAACCATTGGCTTTCTTGCTAAATTTCTGTCCTTTAACTCTCCTTCTGGATGGGAGCCTCTGCGGAAAGCTGGCTACAGACCACCATCTTGGCTCCTCCCCCGCTGTATTGTTCTTCTTTTGCCTCTTTTTAGAACTCATATTTTACAGTCTGGCTAACTTTATGACGGACAGGATTCATGTAAAATACTGCTTTACATGTGCCTTCTTCCTAAAAGGTGGATATGTTGACACCATACCTATTGATTTTGTTTTGAGACTTTTAGATACGATTATATACAAATTTCTCTTGTTACTCTCAATTATCTGGAATCTTTGTAACCAGTTTAGTTTCTGGTTTGTTCTTAAAGAGTAAGTTATCCTTTGGTGTGAAATGTGAAGACAGAATGACCACAAATTTAATCTTTGTGTCAAGCGTGTCCTTTTTCACTGAATATTTGAATTGTTCTATAGCCTAGATGAAATTGGTATTTTGGTAATGAATGACATCCTACTTTACTTATTATGAAACTGTATTCATCATTCAAGCAGAACACATCACTCACAACATTGATGCCTTATCCAATTACTGGCATCTTCAGAAATGTCTAGAGAAGGAAAAGTTTAAAAGCAGAGAAAATATGGCACACCTTACATATACAAACAATTATGCAAATTCTAAATACTTTACAAAATGTCAATATTGCCAGTCTGCCTCATCCTCATGTCCATCCCCCCCTGAACATCTTTATTAGTTCCAGTGATTTGCTGTAGACGCAGATACATTTTATGTGCATGGCCCACTTCTAGGAGCTCTCCAGCTCACGATGCATTCTGCAGATTAGATACCACTTTATTGACTTATTAAGCCTGCCAGACTTCCAAACCTCTCTTTGATTTATAGTGTCCATCTTCATAATTAAGCTCTAAGCATATCAGCCAATCAGCCCTACACCCTCCAGATAGCTTTAGTTGAAAAGTCTGTTAGTTCCTTCTCGGTGCCAAGTCAAATTTTATTCCCTCTTCTCACTCCATTCTGTTGTACAATTTAGCTAGTTATATTCTTGGCTCTTGATCCTGCTGTTCACTGCAGAGTTAAGCCCATGGAGATAATAAATACCCCAAATTTATAGTGAATTATCCAATGAATTACCTTGTCCTATAAAGTAGTCCTTGCCTGTCTTCCCCAGTGCTCCAATTTAAAGGATTCTATTTGGACTCTTATCTTTCCCTCTACAAACCTCCATTTTCTGCGTAGATTTTGGCACTGAGTACATATGTGGTGTGACTGGACTGTTGCATATACACTGTTCAGTTTCTCTTTGTTGTTCCAGGGTTCCCACACCTCCATCATGGCTAGAATCATTGTTAATGCTATTCTATGTTCTCTTGTCCTATAAACTGATCAGGGATATTGAAAACTAATTTCACATTCATATCCCTGTCTCTGGGCTATCATTTTCAACTCCCTACTTGGATCCTATATCCTAATAGATAACTTGACTTCTAAAAGCACCTAAATTCACTGAGGCCACCTTTGAGAAACTCCCCTTGGTAAGCTATGAATCAAAACCAGTGCCAAAATAATTATGGAACTCATTTTCTGGAATGGTCATCAGAGCTGTTGCCGTATGAAGTCTAACAATTAAGTTTGCAAACTCATCCTGGAAAAAGTGCTACATAATTCATTGCTGAATACCATAATGGTCACCAGATGGCCAAGGGGAATACTTCAGAGGTGACTGTAGTAATATTCAGCAATGAGGTATATAGCGCTTTTTCTAGGATGAGATCATGAACTTAATTGTCCAACCTTATATATTGAATGCACTCCAGTACTTTTGCCAACCAAGCAATGCAAGTAAATTGGAAAAGTCAAATATATTCTTAATTACATCAAATTGACCTTTAATATTTTATTTTAAATTATGAACCAGGCTTTTGAAAACTTAAATTGGCTGGGTGGGATGGCTCATGCCTATAATCTTAGCAGTCTGGGAGGCTGAGGTGGGTGGATTGATTGAGTTCAGGAGTTGGAAACCAGCCTGAGCAGGAGTAAGACCTCATCTCTACTACAAATAGAAAATCTAGCTGAGCATTGTGGCAGGCACCTGTAGCCCCAGCTACTTAGGAGGCTGAGTCAGGAGGATTGCTTGTACCTAGGAATTGAAGGCTACAGTGAGTTATGATGACATCACTGCACTATACCCATAATAGCAGAGGTAAATCCATTCTCAGAAAAAGAAAAAAAGAGAAAGAGAATAAAATAATTTTTACATTATCCAAAAATTACCTGATGGTAGTAAATTTGAAAATGGGAAAATCTCTATGCTCTTTGAAAAGAAAAGAATATTCTGATGTGTCAAAGTATTGCCCTGAATTTATTTTCATACTTCATCAGCAACATTCCCACTATCACCATTAAAGGCATTAAAGACAAAAGTCAAGTGATAAAATTCTGAATTTTTTTTTTTGCTTTAAAGAAAAAGTTTATATACTCAATCAGACTTTGGAAATACCAGAGGAAGACCTTATGAAGTAAGGTTTCTCCATGTTGTATAATGAACTGCGGTCTCCAGACTTGTGACCTGCCCAGGCACACTGTGAAGTGGGGTATAGGTGAAAGCTGATGAGATGGAAATCTACACGGTTTCTGTGAATGCTTTAGTACCAGAAATTCAATTGACTATCAGGAGAAAGAGAAGAACTAAAAAATTTTATCATTTAAATGTTCACACAAATTTCAGTGTTAAAAGATCCTATATACTTTTATTCTGCAAAATTCTAAGAAATGAAAATATGAAGAAAAAGTATTAATTACACTTAAGTATTATTTGAATATAAAACTCACTAGCATTTCTTACCGGTTCTTGAAAAACATACAAACCTTCATGATAAAATACAGGAAATGGAGAGTTAAAAGAAATGTGTAGGTAGAAAAACCTGTTATAAAATTATTTTAAATAAGCATTGGTGCCAAGCAATTGTGTCAATAAGATTACATAAATTAAGAAATATTTGTCAGAGGCAAAACTAAAAATATTTTAAAGCCTGATCCAGCAAAAGTTACAACATCAAAATTTGAGAAGTATAATAGTGCTAAGAATTTTGTGGTTCATTTAACAAAATTGGTCAATTTTATTTCATATAGACAATTTAAAAAATAACTGCTTAAAAGGCTCTGATTTCTCAAATGTCTTTTCTTCATTTTAAATGTTAATTTTAAGCAACATCCTTCTCATGGTGAAGAAATGGTAATCAGAACTTTACTAATTTCCTAATTTCTATCCTTTTAAAAAAATCAAATAAGCATTTGGAGCTCATTTAAATAAAATTATTCACTAAAGGGAAAGTCTAAAGACTCTGCAAAAACCAAAACAAAACAAAACAAAAAACCTGTGTAACTGATAAATAAATTTAGTTGAAAGATGCTGGAGCACCAATGTCCAAGACGAACTGCACAGAAATCTGTAGTTCTCCAGGGCACTCGCAGCAAACTATCCCCTCCTAGTCAAGGGAGCAATATCACTTACAGTAGCCAAATAAATAAGTGAATTAAATAAAATACTTAGGAATAAGTTTAACCAAGGAGATAAAAGTTAATGCACACAGAAAACCAAAGAACAGTGATGAAAGAAACTGAAGACGAAAGCAAATGGAAAACACCCAAGATCATGGATTAGAAGAATTGTATCATTAGAATGTCCTTAACACTGAAAATGATCTATGGTTCAATGTAATCTTTCACACACACACACACACACACACACACACACACACACACACACACATAATTAAATCAGCATATCAAATGGAGATCTACACTCCTATCTTTACTGTAACATTATTCACAATAGCCAAGATGTTGAATCAATCTATCAATAGATGAATAGACAAAGCAAATATAATGTACCATTCAACCTTTAAAAAGAAGGAAATCTTGTCATTCACAACAATGTGAATCAACATGTAGGATATTATGTTAAACAAAATAAGCCAGGCACAGAAAGCCAAATCCACAAAATAACAATTACGTGTGGAATCCCCAAAAAGTCATACTCTCAGAAGTAGAAAGTAGAACAGTGGGTATAAGGATATGGGGTGTGAGAAGGTGTAGATCAAAGAACACACATTTTAGAGGGGATCAATTCAAGAGATACAATTGTACATCATGGTGAGTGTAATTATAATAATGTGTCCTATATTTAAAAACTGCTAAAACAGTATATTTTAGGTTTTCTCAAAACAAAATAAATAAGTAGTTGAGGTTATGGGTATGCCAACTAGTTTGATTTAACAATTCCATAATGTATACATATTTCACATCATGTTGCATACAAGAGAGATATACTATTTTTATGAGTCAATTGAAAATAAATTCTTAAAAGAATGATAGCTATTTTCCTAGCAGTTTAGCTAACTAACCATCCCTTTTATCCTTTTGAAAGCACTGCATTGTGTCTGAAGTGAAGTTCAGTGAAGTGTTTATATATACCATGGTGCATAAATTGGATTATACCAGCTATGTCAGCTAATTGCTAACTTTTCTGATTTTGTAAACCGGTTGTTAAACTATTGGATGTGAGAAATGGGCTATGCTAGGAGTACTTATACCACAGAAATGTTCAAATGCTGTTAATTTTGTTTCGAACGCTAAAATTTTGTGAAATTTTTGAATGTTAGTAATTTTTGTTTTGTCTTGCTTTGCTTTGCTTTTACAGCGAGCCAGTTTGCTAAAATACTCTATGATAGGAAATCCAGTTATTTGTTAGTTATTTGTTTGAACTCATTTCTTCTGAATGCCTATTATAATGTTGATAAAAGCAGAAAAAGCATTATATTTTAAAAGAAGAAATACAAACCACATTTCTGATTTTTTGTGAAATCCTTGTTTTGTTTTTTGGTCCCTCAAAACAAGGTCCTTTTATTACATATATGATAGCATGAGCATAGTTTGAAGAGAGAATTTCATCCTGTTTATTTGAAGCATTTCACATACTACAATTTCCAGACTTCATAGTGAAAGAGGGTATTTCCAATATCTAGAAAATCCAGATAAAATATACTTTTCAATAAATTTTTGATATCTCAGATACACATGAAAGAAAGTGAAACAACTTTCAAAAGACTAAAGAAAACTCATGTGTTGCTGGTGGAGAGAGATTTACTTTAAATCTTAAGATGTCTAATTTAATTTAATTAAACGATAATTTCATTACTGAGAATATTTTGCATATTCTTCTGTCTCAACAATACCAATATCCAATGTTTCAACTTGTCCTTATTAGCCATAGAAAAATTCTTTAGTATTGATGGTCTTTACCTGTTTTCCTATTTTTTTCAATTCTAATTCCTTTCTTCATTCCAAATACAGGTGCTTGTTTATATTTTTGAAATGTCAACAAATAAAGTTATATACATTGAGATAGCTAAAGCTGTTTGTTCTCTGTTATCTGTCTTTAGAAACTGAATGATTTTTTGTGTTCCAATCAGTACATATTTTCTATGAAGTCCTTTCAAGATATTGGATTCAGTGTTCTTAAATGTAATACTATATGAATACAATAAATAATACATTAGGATTTAGTGAAAAAAAATACACTTAGGGATTGATTGACTGACACCCTGACTAAAATTGCAAAGTATTTTGGATAGTTTGATAGAACTTCACATATTCCTACCTTCTAGATTTTCTCCGAAGAACTTGAATTTTCAGGTAGCATTGATAAGAGTTTTCAGGGAAAATATCTGGAAGTTACTACAATAATCCTGCACAAAGAATGTATGAAGCCATCAAATGAACTTCATTTTGTAATCACAAAATGGTGAGTATCCCAGTCCTTCCCATCGCACTCAGCCTCCTTCCAAAGAAAATGCCACACAGCTAAGACTGGGTCTGTGTTCTTTCTAGTCTTTAGGAAGCTGTTCTGGAAAGTTCTGTGATCAGTGTTGAATGATGACTTCTTGAACCTCTAGCTATTGCTAACCTTAATAAATTTATTAACGTTTATAGATTTCACCTACTGATTTATTTGTTATTTTTATATTTCTTTTGAAAATACATTTTCTCTCATGACGTCGGCCTGCTCCATGTTTTAACACTTGTGCTGATTGTAACTTTTCTCGCTGGTGAAGCTTAAGGCACACTCTACGGTGTTCTGTCTCCATCTAGTCCATTACCCTTCCTGACATCTCACACCCTTCCCAGTTGATAGTACATCAAATTCTACTTTTCTTTTTCTCCTTTTATGACCATTTTTCTATGAAGTTGGGTTCACTGACTCTGACAATCCGAATATGTTTTATATATTGGGCATAAAGCTGAAGACTGCCAAAATGAGAGAGAGAGAGAGAGGAAAAAAAAACCTGGAGATCCATCTTATTAATTCATACCACACACTTGCTTTACTCAAAAATGTTTGCTACTCCTTATATTTGCGTATTGAATTTGTCAGTCCCGGTCCTCATCAGACCTTGCCGTATATATTAGTGCTGCCATTGTTTTAAGAACTTAAACTGGTTCATAAACCAGTCCTTAATTGGTTTAAACTGGTAGTAAGTTGTAGAAAATCTATAAGCTGAATCAAGTGGACTTTCATCAATATTTTTTTTTTTAAATCTCATTTTCAGGGACAATTTCATTTATGTCATGTGCCCTAAAAGTGACATTATTGATCTATCATTTGTCTTACAGCACTAAACATGGGCTAAACTAAGAAAGATATTTTAATAGTGGCAATTATTTTTGTTATTATTAACAAGAGCAATCCACCATTGGTCTCTTCCCAAAAGGATCAATCTAATTTTGCAGGCTCTTTCCTATATACCGGATACAGAGTCTCTACCTTGACCTCTTCTGCAGAGGACTTCTCATAAGTGCACTTGAACTTGTCCGTCAGAGACAGGTATCATTCAGTGACCACTGTAACCTCCTCCTCCTTTGCTCCTCAAGCTTTTTTCACTCCTTTGCCTGTGGAATTTATTAGATGCATTTCACCGTTGCCATGGCCAGGAAGACCCTCACAAAGTTTGAACACTAGAGTGTTCAGAGACATCCTCAAACACATAGACAGATTGTTTTTAATCCCACTGTGTTTTATTTTCTCATGTGGGAAGCTGGTGCCACTTGTGTACCTGAACTGCACTGAGTCATTCACAAATAAAAACCCTTGAGATTCTGCCTGCCGAACGTCTCTCGGTGGGACCCAGATACCACCACTAGTCGCAGGTTAAGCAGAGAAAATCCTATTCTTTTTCATTCCCCTCCCTGTGTATTCTGCTGCTTCAATTCTCAGTAATCTCTGATCTCCTATTCTCCATGCAAACAAACTCATAAGATGTGAATGCCTGATGTCTTCTGCACACCACTGGGTAGTAACCCCTCAGTCTCTTCAGTGTCAGAAATACTTTCTGCACCTATGCTGCAGTTGAGTACACTGTAACCACTGAGATGTTTGTTCAGTATTCTATTGCCATCCCTTTTTCTACTCCAGCTTTGTATTAGGTTTGCCACTCCTGTAGTTATCAGTTATTTGGGGGGAGACTGAGGGGCAGCGGTCATTCTGATAACCACTGGTTTGCTCTCTCTTTAATTACAGATCCAAAGCCCTCTACCCAAGCCTGTAGCTCCACCACTGCCCACCCAATTCACCTCAATTTCCCTTAATCAACATCAAGAAAATCTCACTGTGCACACCCCATGTGGTGTGGCTTGGGGTCTATAAGCATCTGGAACTATAAGACTCTCAGAGTCGGGCATAGAAGCACAGCCAAAACTTCTCAGGAAACAGGAGGCTAATCTTAAAAATTAGAAACAATGCTGCTATTGTTTCAAAATTCTCAGGAATATTTTTCAAGCACTCAGAGGTTAGTCTTGGAACAAGAATGGCTTGAGGTTGTGTTCCAGTCCCAGGAATTGCCCTGTCTCAGTAGGAAATTATTGTAGTATGTTCCCCAGTCTGTAGAAAATAAATACGTTAACAAATTTAATATACCAAATACAGTCTTATTACTGACAAGTGTACAAATCAAAGATCTGGTGAGAGCTATTTTCCTGCACTCAAAGGAAAAACGAATCTGTGAAATGGACATTTTTAAAATAGAATTTTGCATTTATTTGGAGGGAAAATACTGGTTTCTGTGAAGGCATATTCTGTATTCGGTCTCAAAGGTTTATAAAAGAAAATCAATATATGTGAGAAATTGAATTTTTTCATACAGCTGCTAGGTGAGACTCATACTTTATGAAAGTAAATGGAGTCCTGTCTTGAGATAATGAGAATACAATTGGTAATAAAAACTGAAATATTCCCTATAGATCTTCTTTCCCACTTGATCTTATATCATGTAATTATTTTTGGAAAACCCGAAGTAGTGATTATCTTAATACCATAAAATGAATAAGGGGAGAGCAACAACTCCCAGTTAAGATGAGAAAAGTACAATGATAAAAATATAAAGAATCTGAAGGCCCTGCCAGCTCAGTATCGTATTTTGAGAAACAAGTACTGCAACTTTTTCTTTCAAATATCAGCAATTATCTGTAGCTCCCAGAAACAGTTGGCTTTGAAGTATTGGCTTTTGTTTTTTTCCTACTTTTGGTTTGCTTAGCCTGGAACTTTCCATATGATCATAATACAGATACTCTGCTCTTGAACATCTCTCTCCTTCTACCTTCTTTAAAACTCTAATATGTATATATGCTTCCACATTTACCTTTCTGACCACATCTGTGTATCTTTTACTAGTTCCTATTCTTTCTCTCAGATCTTATATGTGGAGCTGTGGGAAAGGTTCAGTCATCAAGTCTCTGCAATCTTTTATTCGTGGTCCTACCATCATAAATTTTGTGTGTTTGTATCCAAACTTTCATCTTCAATCACTCAATTTACTTGAATTTCTCCTGAATGACATCTTGTTTTTGGAGTTGTTACTAGTTGAATATTTCTTTCTAAAGAAACTTTCCCTGGCCCCTTCTGTTATAAAAGAAGAGCAATGTGTATGCTGTGCCATATGGCATATTCACAATACGTTATAATCATTTGATTGCAAAGCCTTGAATGTGAAGAAGTTGCCTAAGTATGTCATCTGTAATCTGATACCTGGCTCCTCAAACATATATACAAAAGGATAAAAATACCTAAAAGTGTCATCCTAGTTCAACATTAGACACTTAGTATATGTGAAGATCTGAATTGGTACAAAGTGCGGTGGGCATCTCCCATAGTGTGATTTAGCCTTATAAAATTACGAAGACCAAAAATTAATTTATAGCAACTAGGTATAGCCATCAGGAAATGAAATGTTTATCTTCATTGATCAGAGCATTCATTTTGATGCAGATAAATGGAGTTTGAAAGTCAAATTGTAATCAGAAGTCCATTCAAATATGAATAGATTTTTACATTAAAACACATGTGAAAGTTCTAACAAAGAACCTTACCAATGTTTGGGTCTTTGGTATAACTTATTTTTATGCTCCCAACTCAGTAGCGCATTTCACTATATTTATTAATTCTTTAAATAAAATTAATGCCAAATATTATCATGGGACACATTCTACCTTTAAACAGAGCTTTGAATATGGATGACCTGCTCTTTCTAATGACTATTTTATACGTTAACACTTATAAAAGTTATACTTGGAGTTAAACTTGCATTTGATTTTTTTATTTTGAAATTTATCCAGATGAGTGGAAGGAAAGGAAACAGAATTGCATATCTTTCCTGTGGTTATTTTGCCTTTTGCCAGATAGTTCATGATCAAATAGCAAAATAAATCGTAGACAATCCATATGTAAGGAAAACACTAATAAAAAAAGTAAATAATTGACTGAATTACTTCCTTTTTCTGTTAATCATGATACCCTAGGGAACTGTAGTTACAAAGATTGCTGGAAAATATTCTAATGATGTGGATTATGGTTGCATTTATACCACTTTTAGGGCTAAGAATTTAACCATCCTGTACTTGAAAATTAGAAATTGTTTTCATATAATTTTTATGATCACATGGGGCAAGAAATGAAAAAGAGACCTGTTAACCTGGAAATAAACTTTCTTGAAAAGGTATTTCTCTTGATGAGGGGTGAACAGTAAGATGCAGAAGAATACTTAAAATGTTTTATTTTTCAATTTAGAATTTAAAGGAATATAACTGCCTTGAATAGTGAGAAGTCCTTTATTTTTTGTCCACCATTGCATTCTCTTCTTAATTAAAGAGGGAATATAAAGGAAAAATTGAAGTAGAATATGTGATTTTTATATTGATCTATTCCGATCCCATTATATAAGTACAGACAGCTTTTCCTTGGATCTGTTACCACTGTGTTTAATATGTAAATATTCCAAGTAAAATATGTTCCTATTCCACTTATAATTCAACAAATAAATCATTGAATATTTATGGGTACATAATATATGTCTGATCTTGACCTTGTCAGTGAAAAGATATGACTTTTACAAAGAATAAAGCAAGATAAAGTCCTAAATACTGAGAATAGGAGTTAACATGCATTCAACTTTCACAGAACACCCAAATACTAAAATAAATGGTATTTTTTTTCAGCTCCCACACAAATGCATAATCACCACAGGTTGGACCTTTGCCCTCAGGAGCCGTATTATAGTTAGTAGGACATGATTATGGACTTGCTTTTTCCCAAGAACCTCAAAGCAATAGAACCAGAGAAGAAGTACCTAAGTCCTCATCCTGAGAATATAAGGTCAGATTTCATTTCAAATCAAAAGAATATACAAAGCATGGACCCGAGATAATATTAGTAATCAGGATTTTTGAAAAGGAGATGGAAAAAATGCCAGAAAATGTTTTTTAGTGCAAAGTTCTGAAGTAGACTTAAGTACCCGTGTGGGTTACGGTGGAGAAAAAGTCTGTCATTTAAAGTATATGCATTGGCTGTGGACATGCCAATAGAATTTCAGAGTGAAAAAATTTTGGTGAACTTCAAGTACATTGCCAACATCTTACCACCTTGAAATCGGTCAGCTTAGGTCTTGCTTCAACAGAACAGACATTCAGACATTAGCACAGCTGAATATCTCATTCTAATCACCCATTGGCCCAGCAAATACTTAGTATTATCTCTGAGGTATCATTGAACCTGCATCAATCTACTTAGCATACATATTAGCAGAGCTGTCATTCATTCATAATCAGTCATGTAAGGTTAGATATTAATACACTTCACTTTAGTTTGCCACACTCCTTCTCCTTCTCTCCCTCCCTCCTCCCCCTCCCTCCTCCCCTTCCCCTCCTTCTCCTTCTCCATCTTCTTCTTCTTCTTTCCCCAACAAATTAAAAAACAGTTCTCATGCAATCAAGTATTTAATGTTCTATACCAGTTGTTATCAACATGTGGTCCCAGGACTAGAAACACTAGTATTCTCTCTCAACTTATTAAAAATGCATATTATCAGCTTTCATTCTAGGTCTTCTGAATAGGAACTCTGGAGGCAGGGCCCAGCCATCTGTATTTAAATAAGCACCTTAAATGAGTTGAATGTATGCAAAATTTTAAGAACTATTGCTCTATACCATGCTACATGAGGTAGACACAATGCATAAGAAGAAATAGATGACATATGTAACCAAGTATTGGTAACTTCCAAACATTAGACCTGCAGAGATGAGAAAGTGCAACATTTGAGGAAATTTAAGTAATCACCAACCAATAAATTGCTGGAGTTAAGTTGAAACTTCATAATTCATATTCTGGCTAGGATATATGACATACAATAAAACTGATCTAATAGAAATTAGATTTAATTTTTTAGAATGCTGGGAATCTATACAGGGAAAACTTTAAGAAAACCTGACATAGCAAACCTATAAAGGGTGAGGGTGTCAGATTTGTAATTAAGAGTTCTAACATTCAAAACTTGCTTTATTTACTTGAGCAACCATATTATTGGGCTATCTGGAACTAGAAGGTGATTGAAAGCCCGAAAGGATATGATTTCTGCTTTCCATTATATGAATATTATAAATAGCATAGTGAGATGAAATACCAAAATATAATAAATTAGTTTTAGATTGACTAGGTAAAATAGACATTATTATCTCTTCATGAAAATAAAAGTAATTTTAGCCAATTACTTTTATCGCTTATTTTGAAAATAATTTCCTAAATAATATTTTCTTAGTTTTGTACCTATGTACATACATGCATGTTCAAAGTGACGCGGAGATGTTGTTACAGTAAACTTACCAAATTACGTAGAGGTGGGATCTTTGAAAAGATATGAAATGCTACCAGAGGGGTCTAAAATTTTTGTTTGATCTTAAGGAAGGAGAATAATAAAGAAAGAATCTAATATCATAAAATTGCACTTGTGTAGGACTTGAATAGCTATAAAGAATGCAATGGTCCTGATCAGAAATCTTGAAAAAGTTAGAATTAAAATATATAAATAGATTGAATTGTGGTCAAATACTAAAAATTAAGAAGGTAGGCAGGCAAGTGGAACACCTAAACATAAGAGAGAGAGAGCTCAAACCTCCGATCTGTGTGTAAAGATCCCAGGCCAAGGGAGGTCAATAGGAGTTAAGCTCCTATGTAGAGGAGGAAATTAAGGATAAAGGAAGTGGTATATACAGAATAGGGGAGAATTAAATCCTACATGTCACCTGCATCTTCCTTTATAATACTACTCTACTCAAGTTATAGCTCAATTTCCTGCATCCGTAACCTGTCCTCACCTTTGCCTTCTCAAAGAACCATGATTTTATGTTATTATTTTGGAAATATTTAAGCAATTTTCTAATTTTTATTCAAATATATTATATATGAAATCTATTTTCTAATAAGAGAATCCTAAGAACAAATTTATTGATGTATTTTGCTATTTCAGTGTTATCATACTCTTAATAATATTAATTGTATTTATTAATTCCAATACTCTTTTGTTACTTTTTATCAGAGTTTGTCACTCTCAGCCATAAAATTAAGATTAAAACTACAACAGAAGTTATCGCTGTTATGAAGGAAATTCCAAGGCCCCTGTAGGGATTACTTGACAATACAAGGAGACAGAATGGGATACTTTAGAGAGTAAGAGGTGTTCACATAGTCTATCGAAACACAGACACTTGTTTGATTTAAAAGAGTTCTAAGTTTTTAATTGCACACTCACTTTACGGCCACCCTGTATATTCATTTTTAGGTGTCTATTCTGCAAAATATCTACTCCTCTCCTAAAAAATATCACACACCATTAGTAAAGACAAGAATAACAAATGAAAAAGGTTAAGAGACACATAATTTCTGGAAGATGCAAAATAGTTTTCATAGAAAATGGCATAGAATGAAAAATTTAGTAAGGGTCTGTATCCTAACCACCTAATATGAAACTTGGTTGACATTGGAAGCAGAATTTATTCAAAGCGGAGGAAAAAAAGAAAAAGAAAAAGGAGAGCCCTACAGAAAGCAAATAGGAAGCAAAGCAGAGAGATGGAAAGGATCAGATCCTGGGGTCTTTTGCTTTTGTTGTGGAGATACAGAAATCTTCATTATTCTGCATGGTCTCAAATACTCACAAAATGAAGCCACTCTTGTGGTAAAAGTAGAGGCAGGCAGAAAGCTTTGTCATAACTGCTTTTTCCTACTAGCGAAACGTAGAGGTGATGTTTCTTGAAAATTCTTCCTAGCCAAGCAAGGCTAGAGGCTTCCAAGAGACTGACAATCTGGCCTACGCTGCACTGGCTCTCCTTTTCCTGTCTGTCCCTTCATTTCCCACTGCATCCTTATGTTTGTTCTATAAGCCCCTGACGTGCATGGTGGTCACCATTTCTACATATTCCTCACAGAGGGCACATTCGTCTGGAAGTCTTTATGTGCTGGAAAATTTCACCGTGTTTTTGTTCCACAGTCTCTGAGCAGCTTTGTGAGACTAGTGAAAGAGGACACAGGCAGGCAAAAATAACTTCAGAATGTCTGCCCTCCTCAAGGTCTAGGATTGTCCAAGCTGCCTCTAATGTGGTGTCAATCAAAGCTCCCACCTTTTCAGAAAAACCAGCTGCTACAGGAACTTGGAAAATTAGAATAAAGTAGCTGAAATGACAATGATTCAATGTAGTGTCACGAAGTCAAGATGCAGATTTACCGGGGAATAGACATGTCTCATTTTACTAGATAATTAGTTGTCATTGGTGTGTGTGGATTAACCATCCTACAAGATTTTATTTGTAATTTCTGCAATAATGCATTTCTAAAATGCCCTCCTGAAAATGCCCACGACAGCATATTCTCTTTCCAAACCTCTCTCCCTCAGATATCTCCAACTGCACAGATACTAGTCATGTTAGTGTCTAAACTTATTCAAAGAGTTGATACAAATAGTTTTGCACTTTGGAAGGTCAGAACGTGTCAGCATGGCTCATTTGTGATGCCATGCCCTTCTTCTGCCTTGTTCTTATATGAATAAATTTAAAAGGCTTCTTGAAAATAAGCATAAATATATAAAATAAAAACTGAGTAAGAACTTCACTGAACTAAAAGAAGCTGACACCCATATTGCAATAAAATCTGTTTATGATTGTCTCTGTAAGCCTAGTAAGATGTGTACTGGCCTTCACTGATTCTACTAATTGTTTTCAATGGTAGACATATGGTAGGATATGTTTAATGTTGTTCTCTAATATTTGAAGAATACAACTTAATATAAAGTATAATGTGAGAAAGATCCATGTATGTATATACTGCCCAAACTGAAAAACAAAATGTTACCTACATATTGAAAGACTTTCAGCTTCATTCCCCACTGCTGTTGTCATTCTTTTGACTCACGTAATTACAAGCCTCATAATAGTGATTTTTATCCTCAAATCTCTTTTTATTCTATTTTTAAAAACAGCACTTCTGACATACAGTTGACATACTACACAATCCACACATGTAAACTATGCCATCCAATGCCTTGTAGTGCATTCCCAGAATTGTGCATGCATCACCAGTCAGCTGTAGAACACTTTTGTTACTCTAAGAAATGTCACATTCCTTGTCTGTGAGCTTCCAAATTCTCACCATTCCCCAGAGGTAAGCAATCACTAACATGCTTTATCACTAATATGCTTTCTGTCTCTATAGATTTGTCGATTGTGGACTTTTCATACAAATAGAATATTTATAGATGGGCGTTTGTGATAAGCTTTCACTCAGTACAATGTTTTTCAAGGTTCGTCCATTGTGCTGCATGTGTCAGCACTTCACTCCTCTTTATTGTAAATAAGATTTTACTGTATGGATATACATATTCACCAGTTTGTGAATATTTTTTGGTTGTTTCCACTTTTTAGCAATTACGATTAATGCTACTATGAAGATTTATAAAATTTTTGTGTGTGGACATGTTTGTATTTCTCTTGTGTGTATACTTCAGAGTGAAAATGTTGGATCTTATCATAACGCATATTTAACCATGTAAGGAGCCACTAAACTGATTTCTTAAGTGGCTGTACCATTTTATTTTCTGATCAGTAATGTATTCAACTTCCATTTTCTCCTTAACTCTTCCAAAAATTGTTATTGTCTTTATTTTCTGAGTATACCCATCCTGGTCAATGTAATACTTTGCTGTGATTTTTATTTGTGTTTTTCTGGTGGCTAGTAATTATTTATACTTTTATCACAGCTTTTGGTATTCTTAAAACAATATGGTATTCTTTTACAATTTTAAAATGTTATCTAGGTTTAATGCAAATGTAACATGTCTCTGAAATAATCTTTTTATCCAGTATTTTGTTTTTGAAATTCAAATTTAGCTTTCGTTTAACTTTACTTCTCTATGTTATTCTATTTTATGAATATATTTGTTTAACCACTCTTCTTTTTGGTAATGAATACTGAAGTTGTAGACTAACGGGATTCAGGGGCACCAGATGAGGGGGCCTTGGTGAGAGGAACGAAGAGGCTTGACACAGAGTCTGTGTCAGGGGACTGAGGAACTCCGGGAGGAGCCCTCCCAAGTCAACCTCAGGTCCGTATTTATGATCACAGACGGGAGGAAGTAGACAAAAGCTGCTGTCTGACATTCACTCTGATTAGGGAGGAGATAGAGGTCAGACAGAATTGTCTCCACCTTTGTTTTCCCAAAGCTGCAGACCTTGGGCATGACCTCTGCCTCCAGCATCAGGAGACTTTTGGAATCTAGAGAATCTTTACCATAATTATTATTGCCACACCCCACATACACATTTTCTCCTGGAGGCCAGTTTTCTTATCTCCTGCACACACACAACTTACGTGCCATTCTTGTGATTCTCTAGGACTCCCAAACAGGAAGTTGGTTTCATGCTGATGACCAAAGCTCAGTTTTCCCTACAGTTGATAATAGTCTTATTATCTATAGTGCTGCTAAGACTGCTCTTATTCATGCCTTCTTGTGTTCACATGAAGAATTCTCCCAGGGTTCAGGGTTAAAACTTGTTCAGTTTGCCTTCTGGTTTGATCACCGAACTTTCATTTCTGGAAAGCCCTTTAGTCTTAAGTAAGCCAGTTCTGCCAGTCACTGTATCCATGGTAAAGAATTAGATACAGAACTAGGAGATCGTGAGCTTTACCTGATAGGCACTTTCTTCTCCAATGTGGTTTCACCAATTTACATTCCAATAGGATTTAAGAGTTATGGTCTCTTTACATCCTAATTAATTTTAATATTTGGTCATTTTGCATTTGCAGTGACATGAGAAACCCCAGGATAACATATTCCTTCACAACTTTAAGTTAGATATAAGTAGATTGATAATTTCAATTCTTCTCTTCCTTATTCTGGTCCCCAGCAAATCAAAGTCTTATATTCTTGTTGGGACAGGAGAAAAAGTCAATCTATCTCTAAAATGAATAAATAGAAGCTGGATCTCCATACCTGATCGGCAGGTGCAACATTCCCACATCATGCTGATAAAAATGATCTGAGAATTTCAGCCAACTTAAGCTCCAGAAATGATCCTTTCATGAGCAGGAGACTGTTGCTGTGTCCACAGGGTGTTATATCACATGTCCTGACCTTGGAATTTTTGTGACCACCTACTTGTGACAAAAACAAGACATTTCATTACACAATATTAACAAATACCTGCATTTTACACAATTATAATCATTTTACCTTACTAAGGCTTTGTGTGAGGCTTTGTATTATAATCACAAATATGCATGTATCTGCAAGGTCTGACAATGAAGTTCATGAACACATCTTAGAGTGCTAAATACCTCATTGCTGAATATCACTGTAGTCATCTTTGAAGTACTCCCTTTCAAACCTACGCCCTGATGCCAGTGCCTAGTCAACCCTTCAAAACAATTTTGGAACTCTTTGCTGGATAGCTGTCACTGTATTACCCTTGATGTCCTGAATGTCCTCAAAATAAACATTTTGATAGACATTTTACTTTTTTATTTTATTTTATTTTACTTTTACATATACACGTGTTAATTAGGTTTCCACTTTTTGCCTTCACAGAATTGAAAAGGCTTAAAATTCAATAACAATAACAATGTTTAAGATAAGGACTAGAAACAAAAACCACATAAAGGATGAACAAAGATAAATACATTCAAAAAAAGAAAACAGACGGTTACTAATTACTTTCGATGCAGTAATTGTCTGTTTTGATAGACATTTTAAAGAAGAAAAGTCATTGGGGGCTTGATCAGGTGAATAGGGAGGGTTTTCCAATACAGTTATGTGTTTACTGGCTTAAAACTCCCTCACCCAAAGTGCCATGCGAGCTGGTGCAAATGTCCTGATGCAAGAGCCATGAGCTATGGGCCAAACTTTCCAGTTAAGATTTTTCTAATTATTTCTTTCTTTCTTTTTTCTTTTGTAGAGACAGAGTCTAACTTTATGGCCTTGGGTAGAGTGCTGTGGCATCACACAGCTCACAGCAAACTCCAACTTCTGGGCTTAGGCAATTATCTTGCCTCAGCCTCCAGAGTAGCTGGGACTACAGGCTCCTGCCAAAATGCCCGGCTATTTTTTTGTTGCAGTTTGGCCGGGGGCCACCTTGGTATATGGGGCTGGCACCTTACCCACTGAGCCACAGGTGCCGCCCATTCCTGTTTCTTTATCAGTGCTTACGTGGTCTGCTATGCTTCTCACAGTCAGCCAATGATTTTGACACAGTTTCACAAAGTTTTATAATGTTTTCAACTGTTCTGCCTGTTATTGGCTACCCTGTCCTCTCTTCATCAGTGACACTTCCCCTCAGAAAATGTTTAATCCATTTGTACACAGCCCATATCTCTACGAACTTGGACGAACATCCAAATCCCCATAAACTTCGACTAACATGTCCCTGATTTCATGGCCACTCTTGATAAGTTTCCCAAGAAATGTATGAATGTTTGTTCCTTGTTCCATTCAAGCTCCAACATTCTTGCAATAGCATACAAATATATGCAACAAAATAATGCGACACAGCAAGATACCGCCAGACATCAATCTGGACACAACTGTGAGACACTGATCTACCAAAGTCATGAAGCCTTACCAAGCTGTTTGCCCAGTGCTGCATAGTGGCAAATTTAAAACTTAACTGTCAGACATTATGAGTATAGATAATTCTATGTCTACATTTTATTAAGAGAAAATGCCCCATGGTGAACTTTATTTTATGCATTTATCTTGGTGTTGCATACTTGTAAACATATGAAAATATAATATATGAATATAAATCTTTATGCATGTACTTACCCGCTCCACACCATCCTTTGCATTCTTTTCTCTTCAGTTTTGCTGTTATCATCATGAACAATATTCTCTCTTATCTGCTCTAATATACTGAATCCTAACCATCTTATGATTAACATCATGTAATCATGGTTTATGGTACCACCACATTCTTTTTCACATACACTCACAATCCCTCCCCTCCCCCACTATTACAAAATGCTTTTAATTTTCCTGCAAAGTTAATTTGGTAAAATCCTAAATTAAACGTGTAAAATTATAATATATCCATGAGTAATAACCAGACTGAATACCATATAATTTTGAGATAAGATGAAAGCAGGAGGAAGTTATTGCTTTATTTTGTGTTTTAAGTGCACAAACAATGAGAAGATATGGGTGATGCCATTCAATGAATACTTTTCAAAGATTTGTTTTCTCCCCGTTGGTGAAGAGAGGTCACTGTGCATGTGACTGTAATACTGAAGTAAAGTATTTTGAAAGTGTTGATATTTGCAAATTCCTGTATTTCAAATCCAAATATCTCTACTTGCACCAAAGAAATAAAAGCTTCATTTTAGCTGTTATTGTGAGAGGAGGAACATACAGTCAACAGATTTCCTAGATGCCCGGGACTGGGCTTTATACTCCCACTGCCATGACATCATTCCCTGCTGTGATTAAAAATTATCTGAGCATTTTGAACCCGTAAAGAATCCAATTGATCTGTCCATTAAAAATAATTCCATACTATGAATGAAAGTTAACCTTGGCAGCAATGTATTGTCAAACTCTTCCAATTGTGAATGGCAAAATCTATAAGCCCTTTCTTTTATTCCTCGGGGTTGCTAAGTAAGTGAACAGTTGAAAAATGGGCTTTTGCTGAATATTTTTGAAAAAGTGGCAAGATGTCAAGAGTAATCAGACAACTGTTATTAGTTCCAGTGAGTTCCCAAACTATAAATATTACAGTGTTAGGTAAGAGATGAAGGTATGGGCAAACTGCAGTGTGGTACAAAGTGCGGTTTTGAGTTTTTTAAAGTTGGGAGTTCATTTTGGATCCATTGATTGAGTTTTTTCCGAAAGGAAATGGCTAAAGTTATTTTGGTAGCAAGCCAAAGAGAGTGCTAGCAGGTAGAAATCTGACAAAACACTCACTCGAGATGTCGATTGCAAAATTTGTGAGGCAAATGCTCGTAATTTCTGATTGCATTTTGTTCTTGGACCATTTCTGTAAAGGAAAATCTGAGTGAAAGTCACAAGGGATGTTAAATTATTAAACTGTTGATTCAAAACCATGTTGATTGAACATGTGATTTACTCAAATGTCTCTGCCTGTTGTCTGATAATTATAATAACCTTCCTCTTATTCCTCCAAGTGTTCTTGTATCTTGTAAATTATAGCTTTTTCTCAAATGTACAAAAACTCAATATTCCTATTGCCTAACCTAATTATGTGTATTTTTTTCTTATACGAGGTTAGCCATGACTATAGAGCATATTTAGATCGAAATATCAATACAAGGTGCTCCATATCTAGATATTTCTACTGGGCTATAACAGGGTGTTATGTGTTAGTTACAACACATAGCACTTTATTAGCACTAGATTTAGATGTAAAGTCGCCTTTGAACTGATTTTTGCCTTTTCTAAGTAGTACTAGTGACCTTAAGCTCCTACATTGCCACTTAAGGTGTGTCTAAATATAAATACTGAATAATTTACTGTTAGATTAATCAATAGTTGAATAAAGGATCATAGAGTCCCAGAATTGAAGGATAATTTAGAGTGGTCCATTCAATAATTCCATCTTCCTTTCAATATAAGGTTTTGAGGTATTTGGTATATGTGTGTGTGTGTACAGCTTATATCCGCATACACACACACTTTCTCAGATGAGTCACAGCTTCTTTTCGATTTCCATAATCCAAATCACGACTAAAATGTCATATTCCAAGGGGGAAAAAGAGTGAAATAAAAAGTATAGAGTACTGAAAATAAGACAAGACACAGAAACTGTAGTCAGGCAAATCATTCCTAAGACTTTATAGCCAATGTAGGATTAAGTGCTAGGAAAGTAGAACTAACTGGAAAACTGCTATTTCCTAAATCCAGGGATTTTCGTAGATCCAGTTTTTTATAAGTTATATTTTTATTGTATGTTAAAATGCACACAAACATTTTTAGCGGAACATTAAAGATCCATTTATTTTAACACCTACACCAAAGAGGTCAGATTTCTCAACTGTGTACATTTTTAAGAATTTTATATTTAATTTAGTAAAATACTTCACCTTGGGTTAGCCTAGCACAGTGATGACACATACCACAGAGATAGAATCACTGCATGTTTTAGAAGAGCACCAACAAAATGCTAATGAGGGGTCATTGGTTACACTGAACCTCACATAAAGGATCTGGTACAAGTAGCTTGCTTTTTATGAGGCTACTCCATAAAAACTCAAACATGGTTTGTCGCCTTTGAGGCTCAACATGTTAGGAGAAGGCATAACTGCAAGTCATTCCACAGCCAGACTGCATGCCTCCTGGGAAGCTGGTCTCCTTCTGGTAAGTTCCTAACAGACCTCACTCCCCCTCAGGGCAGGAGTCATTTTCCTTCAGCAGCATCTGCTGTGCTCAATTGTGCTGACAAGAAACAATTTGTTGCAGAATAAATTTGCAAAAAGTGAAGATCAACCAGCCATGAAATTTGCCTTCAAAGATCTTATAGGTTAGGAGGCCATATAAGGCAGCTATGTCAATCTTAAGCATATAAAAATTATAACAATGAAGGAGAGATTATGTCTATGTGAGAGGAAAGTGGAAAAATCTACTGAGAAGGGACACTAATAAAAGGGCATCAAAGGGGATGGGAGAGAAGCCTAGGTTGCAGAGCAAAGAAAAGGGCAATAATGGATGCCCAATAGAAAAAAGCAACGATGCGTGGAGGAGCAGAGAGACCGATGAAAGAGTTGCACCCAATTTCAGATGGAGTGAAAGGGTGTTTATACCTTGGCGCTGCCTTTGCCTCTCCACCTCTCTCATTGCTTGACTTTCATGAGAAGGATCCACTTCAACTCCCTTTGGAAGTGCTTTAAGCTTTCCCTTTGTCCTTAAATAAAATGACTACTCAATGTCCTGAAACTCAAGCAGGTTACTTTTGCTCTCTATTCATGCTGCCTGTGCTGCTGCAGTTTTTTATTTCATTTCCATTCATTTTTGCTTTTAATTGCCACCTTGCCTTGGTTGAAACTTCTAGCTCAGTCAAGTAATCAAACCAAAACAACTGGGTTCAGAGAGCCAGGACCCCTGTCCCCCAACATCCACAACCTCATTTAGGCATCATTTTTAAAAATGAATATAATTTGGATCTCAAGATAGTAGTCTCGCTAGGTCTGCAGGTTTAACAACCCCCTCCCCACTTTAACATCATAGAAATCCTATAAATAATAGTCTTAGCTGGTCTCTGGGATGTTGAAGAATTTTTTCAGGCATTGCTTCCTTTGTGCTTCTTAAAGACTTTTTACTTTCTTCTTTTTCTTTTTTTAACTTTCCTTTTAATTGGTCTTTTCATCTATGCTTAGCTCATTTTTGGATAAACAACTGGTTGAAGGGTCCTAATATATTTCTTAATTCAGCAAATATTAATTGAATGTAATAAGGGCGACTCCCTACCTTAGAGTCCGAGGTAAGAATAGTAAACAAAGGAGACAGAATCTCCCTCTCGTGGTGTTTTCATCTTCGGACAGCCAGTCATATTAAAGACGTCTTTCATTTTCATGTCTGTCCATGATGTGACGAATTGTTTAACTTAGCTCCATGCTCAACGACGCAAGGGAACTTGGGTCAAATTTCCACACACAACACAGAAAGGTGACATGCTGAACTACTGCGTATGTAAGAATATCTATAAGTAACTGAAATGTGACCATGATAAAACGTGTCACTCAGCATGCAAGAAAGCAAATGTAGCTTACACAGGGACACAGGGACATTGATTGTTAGATAGAGTGCATGAATTTGAGTGATAGAAAGAAATTCGGGACATATTCCCTTGATTACCATGACACAACACCAGGTTAAATGATTAAGGAAAAGCTTTAAACGCTTCAGGCTGTTAGAGAAGAGGAAGACAGGTTTAAAGTAAAACAGTGAATACTCCAGTTGAATATTTGCAAAAATATCTGGACTGTCAAAGGCAAGGTAAACATTTTTTTCAAGTGGATCATGCTAGGGAGACTTTAAAAAGAGAGTGAAATCTCTTTTGTGATTGTGGGTTTCCAGGACATTCCTGAAGGCCAGGTACCCCTACAGTTAAGGCTTCTAACAGCCCTAGAATAACAAACGAGTCATTGATCTTTGTTTCTGTCCGATTAGCCAAGTCTGTTTAAAACAGCTGCACTGCAAAAT
The DNA here is from genome assembly GCA_963574655.1 of Perodicticus potto. Classification (NCBI taxonomy): domain Eukaryota; kingdom Metazoa; phylum Chordata; class Mammalia; order Primates; family Lorisidae; genus Perodicticus; species Perodicticus potto. The sequence continues at coordinate 40,293 of CAUYRH010103230.1, read as the reverse complement.
CGCCTTTGTATGTGAAGGCAGACGTCATGTATGACAACGTGAATGAGTAAGAAAAGTTAATAAAGAGGACTGGGGAGTTCAGGTCTAAAGATGCCAGGCAAAAAACAATGTGTTCTTATAAAATGGCTTGGATATTAAAGAGAGAGGCTTTTACTGGCGTGGAGGGTTCCCAACTCATTCTCTCTTTAGACTCGTCCAAATTGTTGAATTTCCAGTTTAGATATTGCCTCTCTACTCAAACTTTAATCCAGCTGAGATAAATTAAATTCCTAAAGTCTTCTGTCCATCTGACATCATTTTAAACTTGATGTTTGCATATAGACTACCTCTTTCTTCTGAATATGCCATTGAATCTGTGTATATGGGGACAAACTCTTCATCATCCTGCCTTGAAGTTAGAAAAAGGCAAAGCTACAACTAGGCAAAAGGTTGAGACTTAATGACTGATGAGTTTGTCATCAACTGTATAAAAAATCTTAGAGAGTCTCTTTCCTGTCATGGTCTTCAAAGGAGCAGAACCCATTGGACTGGAATCCTATAGAAATTAGATGTCAGTGAAGGACACTTACAGCAGCTGCCTTAGCACCAGCAAATGCTATCATGGCCTGGGGCCAATGGGGAAAAGGTATTAGTCAAGGAAGAACGCATTTCCTTTATTCCTTCCTGAAAACCTGTGTTGGTCTCATTTAATGTAATTTTATTCAGCAGAATGGGCCTCTTAGTAGGCCAAATCCATGGCTAGTGTCCAGTTTCCATGACACCATTAACCCCTAATCAAGAGGGAAAAAATAAGAAGTAAAGAGGGATGGTGTCATTTTTTTCTTTTTTTGTTGTTGTTTCTTTTTGGGCTTCCAAGGTCTATAGAAAGTACAAGATTGAGAAATATCATAAATAGAGGGTAAATAATGTACACTAATAAAACATATGTCTCTGTGACTACCTCTTTAATTTAATGTCAATTTTCTGGTAACCTCAATGCTCAGTAAAAGAGTCAATTACCTGAATAGGTAAAAGAGACAAACATTTATGTGGTTTACTGAGAACTGAGTTTACGGAGGACTGTCATATACCTTGTCTTCCTTGACACAGTTAAAGTACAACAGTGCTATGAAGATTTTTAACACCTGGCCCATTATATGTTTTTTTTTTTTTCTTTTTTTGAGATAGTGTCTCACTTTGCTGCCCTGGGTAGAGTGCCTTAGTGTCACAGCTCACAGCAACCTCAAACTCTGGGGCTCAAGAGATTCTCTTGCCTCAGTCTCCCAGTAGTTGAGACCACAGGCTCCCACCACAACACCTGGCTTTTTTTTTTTTGTAATTGTTGTCGTTGTTTAGCAGGCCCTGGCCAGGTTCGAACTCACCAGCCCCGGTGCATGCGGCCGGCGACCTAACCACTGAGCTATGAACGCTGAGCCACCTTATGTGCTTTCTCCACAGGAAAAAATAAAAAGCTAAGGTGAATATAAATCATAGGAATACCATTAATAGTTCCAGTTAGCAGATTCCACATCTACTGTAGCAAAACCCCTCAGTGATGAGGCTGTCACTCTAACTGGCACCTTGCATTCCAGGTGGCTAGGGCATATTCTAAGGACTCAGTCTTTCACAGCATCCGAAGTTCTAAACTGTACATTACAAAACTATGCTTATGAGAAAACTAGCTCTGTGGTCGAGTAGGATAGAAGATGAGGGTACAGAAATTATTTATCTGTTTTTTTTTTTCAAATTTGAAAAGTTTATCTTTATTCTTCCCAAACCTTAGCATACTAAAATAACTAAAAGACAAGTTAAAGGGGATTATTACAAATTATATAGCAGTAGCAATAAAAGTCTTCAGTTGAGAGTAAGGAAGGTGAGATTAAAAAAAAAACACACACATAGGTACACCATGATAAATGTAAATATTCCAAATAAATAGACGTGTGTGTTTTCCAGGTTTCAAACAAGATATTTTACATGTCATAATGATATGCACCCATTGCCTTCTCAAACATTAACATAACTTTGTTTAAATGATGGCATCCAGGCACAAATAAAAATTGACATTGGGTTTGGATTATTTCTCCTAGAATAAAGTAGGTAATTGTATTACATAATTAAGATTGTCATCTAAAAAGTTAGAACAGTAAAATAGCAGCGTCAATAAAATGATTGTGTTTTTGATGAGATGAGCTCTTGTTCTTTGATCAAAGCACTAATATGACATATAAGTGATGTGTAATTTATTTCAAATTAATGTTTGCTGATTTAAGGACAAGCAAAATGCATTACAAGCAGAAGTAAACTGAAATAATGTCTTATCGATTCTCTACAAAAATAATGAACCTCGAGACAACAGCAAAATACAGCACTGATGATGAAGATGAAGAAGAATGAGCAGTCTAGGAAATTCCCACTGGAAACTCCTCATAGTTCAAACAAGTGTGCATGCTGCCCAACTGGAAGAAGCACCAACCCATGCCAGGTTGCAGAAATCCAGTCATCCTCTCTGATACATTCTCTTTCTGGAAGAAAGGTCCCCAGGTCTCTTGTGTGTAACTGATCTGTTCTAACCCTTTTGAGATGGTGGTGGCTGACACTGTGTCATCCTCTCATTCATTCACGTATGTTCCAAGTGACTGACGATATATGAAGAGTGCCCTAACATGTGTAGTGTAATAAAAAAGATATATAACATTTGGACTTTGAAGTATGTCTTCTGCAGACAGTGCAAATGTATTAATTTAAACTGACTGAAACCACTCTAGAATTAGTAAGCTTAAAATATATGCAAAGAGGTAGAATTATTTCCTATTATGAACTTTCATCAAATTAAATCTAAATGATAATAACAGCAGTAACAATGCAAATGTCTGTATATAGGATCTTCAGTGATTTTTAATAGGTACATTATAACATTGAATGAAATGGCGGGAGCAATAACTTTCTGATTATCCAGAAGAGGAAGAATGAGAGCAATAAGATATGGCACCTTTGGCTTATGAGGGCTACAGTTTGCAGGAAAAGAGGACTGGATGGTCCCAAAGATGCGCCCTGTCAGCTTCTTTTTTTTTGAGCAGGGGCAACCTGAGCTCAGCATAATGTGCAGCTATGACTTAATTATGTCACGCTTGACAATATATGCCAAGAAATTTTGTAAATGAGCACACAATCTTTTTTCTTTTTTTAATTCAAAAGTATCCTAGGGTATTGGAAAGAACAGAAGCTCAGTACAGAGTTGTAAAATTAAATCCCGGTTGCACCGCTTTATAAACCAGCAAATTTGTCCAAAATACTCAATCCTTTTCTTATCTCTAAAATTATCTACACCATGCCAGGGTAAGAGCTAGCATTTATGGAGACTTATGACATACCAGACACGTAAGCACTTTGAACACACCAATTTATTCTTTCTTGCAGTAATCTTCTTATGAAGTAGACAATATCACAGTGCTATTTATAAATGATAAAACTGAGTCACAGTGTTTTAAAAAACATACCCGAGATCACACAGCTGGGAAGTATCAGAGACAAACCACAATACTAGGATCACTGCTACAAAGCCCTTATTTTCAGCCACCTCAGTGGTTTTAAAAAAAAAATCTACCTTGAAAAAAATAAAATATCCCTCCACATTTAGAAGATGGCTAAAATCTAGAAACTGACAACACCAAATTCTGCCAAAGACGGGGAGCAACAGAAACTCTGGTTTATTGACTGGAGAAATGCAAAATGGTACAGCTACTTTGGAAAACAGTCTGTTAGTTTCCTTAAAGGTTAAATATAGGCTTACCGTAGAATGTAGCAATCACTCTCCTAGGTACTTATCAAAATGATTTGAAAATTTATGTTTATATAAAACTTCACATATGAATGTTTATAGCAGCTTTATTCGTATTCTCCAAAGATTGGAAGCAAGTAAGATGGCTTTCAATAGGTGAATGGGTAAGCATACTTTGGCACATTCAGGCAATGGGATGCCATTCACCAATAAGAAAAAAGTAAATGAGCTATCAAGGCACATAAGGACATAGAGGAAACTTAAAATTTTAATAAATGAAAGAAGACAGTCTAAAAAGTCTGTATACTGTATTATTTCATCTATAGGACCACGGAAAGGCAAACTGTAGAGTAAGCAGAAAGGTGAGTCATTACCAGGAAATTGTGGAGAAGATAAAAGGATGAAAGGTGGAGGATAGGGCTATTTTAGGGCAGTAGAATTACGGAATTATTCTTTATGACATGTAATAGTAGAGCTAGGACATTATGTGTTTGTCAAAGGCCATGCAGGGGTGTCCAACCTGTGGTCCATGGGATGCATGAGGATTATTTGAGTACTGTTTTCCTTATTTGTTCTGTCTTGGAAATTGCAAAAATAATGCACAGACCTCCTTTTTTCGCTAATCAGCTTTCTTTAGTATTTGTGCATTTAATGTGTGGCTCAAGGCAACTAACTCTGCTTCTTCCAATATGCAGCAGAAAAGAGAAAGGTTGAACACCATGCACAAGTACAACACAAAACGTCAATTTTAATGTAAGCTATGGCCTTTGGTTAATAATAATGTATTAATACAGCACATTGATTTTAGCAAGTGTGTTGGTATTGGGGGGGGTAACGAGAAATTATATGAGTACATGAGAATGCTCTGTAATGCCTGTGCAAATTTTATGTAAATCTAAAACTTCTCCAAAAAAAGTCTATTGACTTTTTAAGCATGAAAGAAAAGTCTACCTTTGTAGTATTTTGAGGAGTAAATGAGATAACTTTGCGCAAAATACTGAACTCAGTGCCTTGCAACTATTTCTAGGAAGATGGTCTATAAAACCACTCTACATTTTAATTATCACTGCAGAACATAACCTCAGACTTTAAAAATCTTTACAAAACGCTAAGTTACCCAGTTCCTACCACCTCACAAGCCTGTGTTTGTTCCAACAAGAAAATTAAAAGCAATCCCTAGTGGAATTTTGATTATTAGACATGAAGCATACTTCAAATATTAAAAACCAAAAGCCCAGACGTTTTTTCCTCTCTAGATAAAATTTATTTATTTATTTTGATGATGTACTTTCACAAATAGTTTTCTGAACTGCACAGCTGTCTTTATCAGTTACTGTGGGTGGATTTTTTATCATGCAAAAAAATAAAAAAAAGTTTATTTTGCACTTAGCAAGATTTTATTCCCAACAATAGTATAATCCTTAGGAGAAAAGTACTCAAAGTCATCAAATGAATCTTTCTCTTTTGAAATATGATTATAAAATTGTAAATAAATTTAATATGAATATTATTTGTCAAACATAGTCTTTCAGTGCTATGATGGTCGCTGAAATTATCCACTTTCTTTCAGGGGTTTTTAGAGTTGGTAAAATCCTTATCATTTCCAGTATATGCCTAACCATGTAAAATCTCAAGGCACATTCTATTAAATCAATAATCTCTTTCCGTTTTATTAGAACATAAATTAGATTTTTGGTCTGAAATTATTTTTTTGTTGTTGCAGGCAAAAGATTTGAAATACATCCCCAGAGCCCAGTCCATTGAGGTAAAGGCAGAGATTGTGATATGCAAGCACCATTGAGAAAACAAAAGTTTCCCATATCCTGGGGCCTATTTGTCAGAGTAGTAGCACAGTTTAATTTTTATAACTAACAGGAATGATTAAGAGTGTGAACTAAAGTAAAAAGCTAAGCCCCCCAACTGACTGAATAGATCACTCTTGGCCAAGGAGATCCCAGAAAAACACTGAAGCTGAACTGCCAGCCATGTGGCCATGTCTAGTTACTGGCTCTGTTTGGGGGTTACTCTTTGTAACAATAAGATACTAAATAATTACTAGGCCTACAGTTATGTAAGGCAAAAGTTAAAGCATACCTCCAGGACATCAGTTTACTTAACCGATAACTTGTGTCTCAGTATATGTACAGTGGATTATCTCCAATTAATAAGCTCCCTTAATCTAAAACATTGTTTATGTTTAGAAAAAGTGTCATTTCTTAAACCAATTACAAATCAAAGATTCGTTAAAACCCTTCTATTACCTGTACGATCTGACTTGGAGATGTTCCTTGTATTTGGACCAAATTAATGAATGTCTTCCAGGTATTGCCTTATAATGTTGCAGGAAGACGAGGCCCTACAGAGAGAAAGAGCGCCCAAACACCGTGTTTATAAGAGGAAAGGCTTTATTCACCAGCCGGGAGCTTACCACATAGAAGAAATCCAAATGGCCATGCTCCCCGGACTGGCTTGGTCTTTCCCTTTTTATCAAAGGTGAAAAAGTTCCATCCCACAGGTACCCTTCTTATCAGCCAGTTTGAATCAAGCGAGAGATGCTATTCCAGGCCACACAGAGCCCACAGTATTTCACAGAACTTGGAAATTTCCAAGTTCCAGGAGGTTAAGCTTACAAATTCCCAAGAGCTGAGTCACCATAGACAGGACCCTGCAAGTGTATCCTTGTGGTCTCCTTGAGAAGACCTGTTCTCCCAGACCTCACCCTTCTCGGGTATCCTCTCTCAATAATTTTAGATGTAATTCCTGTCTCCAATTAAACTGTAACCCACCTTTCTTGGGTGTGTTTTTTCAAGACCTCTTGATGTCAGGTTTCTCTGGGCCATGGTCATACACACATTGGGCTCAACAATTTCTTTAAATTGTTCAACAGATTTGGGATTTTTTTTTCTTTTAAGAAAAGAAAGTTAAAATATATTAGTTTTCATTTATATTAACAAATAATTTTCTTGTTGTAATGAGCACCATCATCCAAAATTATATACAAGAGTTATTTTCAGTTAAAATTCATATGAGATTTTAAATATAGCAACAAATACTGAGTAAACACTTTTATTCACTAGGAAGTTGATATTCCAGTCAAACTAACAGATGTCTAGTATTTTTCTCTTTCTACATAAGGGGTAGACCACGGGACACATCTGGCCCACTTCTTATTTTGCTGTGGCTTATGCACTAAGATTTTTACATTTGCGAATGCTTAAAAAACTCAAAAGAAACAGAACATCTTATGACATACAAAAGTTCTGTGAAATGCAAAGCCCAGTGTCTGTAAATAAAATTGTAAAGGGAAATAGTCACGCTCACCCGTTTTGTATGACTGCTTTCACACCGTGAAACGGAGAACACATGGCCTGCCAAGACTGAAATATTTTTATTTGGCCCTTTGAAGAAACAGTTTGCATACTGTTTATATATCCAGCTTTATTAACTCATTTCCCTTTGCCTGAAGTTATTTTCATCTGCCACAATCCTCAAAAATCATTTCTACTTAAGGGACAAAGAAAGGGGTTTCCAGGGGGATGGGAGGAAAGCAGGGCCTCCTGAATAAGGAAGTCTGGAGGGCCCTCAGGAACATTTGACAGTTAGCTCAGTACAAGCAATTCTTACCAAAAAAGGGAGAAGAATGCGGTGCCGGCAGGTGCAGAGACACCAACGAAAGCGTCACAAACCACTTCCAATGGAAAGAAAGACGCTATTTGTGCCTCTCCACTGCCCTTGTTGAGTCTCTCTTTTCTCACTTGGGAGAAGAACCCACTCCCAACAATCTTTGGAAGTGCTCTGAGCTTTCTCTTTGTTCTCAAAAAAATTTCTCTTTGTTACACTAAAGCTTGTGGGAGTCACTTTGTTTTCTAGTCACGCTGCTCCACCTTTACTTTCCGTTCCTGCATACTTTCTCTTTCCTTTCATGCACTGCCTCGGTGGAACCTTGCAGTTCCACTGAGTAATTGAATGAGGCTAACTAGGTTGGGGGAACCAGGACCCCAATACTACTCAAGAATCCTTTCTATATTTTCCCTTATTTTCTTCCTTCTTTCTCTTCTCATCCTCTTCCCTTCCCTACGCTCTTCTGGATTTCAGCAGTTGGGTCCTTCCGATAGACAGTCATGCTAATGTGTTTGTCTGTATCCTTCATATGCGTTCTTAGAAAATGTGTGCGATTTGTAAATATTTTCATTGCATCTTTATTTATATGTAAATGGTAACTTGGGGCAATGAGTTTCCCTTGGCAGGATGATTTCTAACTGGACCTTGTTTTATCATTTACATATAAAAGATCATTGTCCTTAATTTCTTACACTTCTCTCATACAGGCATTTTTATCTGTCCCATTTTTATCTATTCACTCTCGCACTGACAACCTAGATTGCTTCTAGCGCCCACCTACGTGAATGGCATCACAAGAAGTACTCTTATGTATGGCTTTTATGGATTAAAATAAGATGGGTTTTGGTTTATGTTTTAGAAGCAGAAATTTTATTAATATAAAACATATGTATACTGAATCTGTTAAGGTAACACCTAATTAGTGTCAGTAATGACTACGCTGAGCTATACTCTCACCAGCAACCCGTGAAAATCCCAAGAGTAAGATTTACCTTCTAGAGGCAATATGAGGCAAGAGCTACTTACATTGCTTTGTGTTGAGGTGCAACTGTACTATGTTGTGTAGGTCTCAATTTATAGCTTTTGCAAAACTGCAATTTTTACACATATATTTGTATCACTTAGTTTGTGCATACAGGGTATTTCATTATAGGAATAAACTATCAAAATCAAACCTTCCCAGTATACTCATCAAATTGTGATTCATTACTTACCTAGAGTTTTAAAGTTTGATAAACTATGTGGCAGGCAGAATAATGGCCCTGGAAGATGACCATGTCTGAATCCTGGGAACCTGTAAGTATTTTACAACAAGAGCAAATTAAGGTGGAATCAGGTTGTCAGCTGATTCTAAGGTCTAGATGTTAGTGCAGACGATCTGGGTGGGCCCCATGTAATCACAAAGATTCTTTTTGTTTGAGACAGAGTCTCAAGCTGTTGCCCTGGGTAGAGTGCCATGGTGTCACAGCTCACAACAACCTCAAACTCTTGGGCTCAAGTGATTTTCTTACCTCAGCCTCCCAAGTAGCTGGGACTATAGGCACCTGCCACAACGCCTGGCTGTTTTTTGGTTGCAGTTATCATTGTTGTTTTAGCTGGCCCGGGCTGGGTTTGAACCTGCCAGCCTCAGTGTATGTGGCCGGCACTCTACCCTTTGAGCTACAGGTGCTGCCCAATCACAAGGATTCTTACATGTGGAAAATAATATCAGAAGAATCACTTTAAAGAAGGAGATTTGACTACAGAGTCAGTGTCAGAGGGAAGCAATTTAAGAAAGATTTGAGCAGCCATGGCTTGCTTTGAAGATGGAAATAGAGTTGCACAAACCAAGGAATAAAACCAGTCCCTACAAGCTAGAAAAGACAAGAAAACATGTTCTTTCATGTTTAGAAAAGACCGTGAAGTATCCTCTTGACAAATGGAATGAATTCTCATAAATTCAGAGAAAGCCCATAACGCCTTGGTAATTTTATATCAGCAGAAATCCAAATGACTTGTACTGAAGGATAGGAATCAGGGGAGAAATGAGAGAAGGCTGTTCATTCCTAAAATTCTGTAGAAAGAAAAAATACTGATAAAAATATTCGACCACAAACATGCATAAGGATTTCCCAGAGAGTAGAACCGTGGGCTCAAGAAAATAGAACTTTGGGTCTTAGAGTCTTTTTCTCAGACTTTGAAACCTTACAAAGTTTGCCCTTTTGGATTTTAAAAGTTGTTGGGGACTGGCTACTACTTTTTCCTTCCACTTTCTTCATTTCTAAAGAGAATGTCTACATCTGGTATTCTATGCCAGTGACAACATTGTATCTTGGGTATGATAACTTATATTTAGTTTAACAGGTTCACAGATGGAGAGGAATTTTGCCTCAGGATGAATCATACTCAGAGTCTCATCCCACCTAGTTTAGATTATTTAGATGAGGAAACGTAGGCTTCTTGAACTGATGATGACATTACAGTAAGATTTTAGACATGGAGTCAATGCTTTAATGGGCTAAGACTTAACAATATTCCTCTATACAGATACACCATATTGTATTAATCTATTCTTCAATTGATAGGAATTTGGGTTGTCTCCCCTTTTGACCACATATTTTGGTGTGAACATAGGTTTTCATTTTCCTTGGGTTTATACCTAGGAGTAGAATTGCTGGGCCACATGGCAGATCTATATTTAGCTTTTTGAGGAGCAGGTAAAGTACCTGAATTGCATGTGAAATATATATAAATATTTCTGTGTGGACTAGATGGCAGGTGATGATAGGTTGAATAATGACCACCCAAAGTTTTCTTATCCTAATCCCTACAATCTGTGAATATGCTATTTTATAAGTTAAAAGAGATATAATTACATTAAAGATTTTGATGTAGAGGATTATCTTGGATTAATTGGGTGAGTGGGCCTAACATAATCAAAAAGGTTCTTATTGGAGGGTGACAGAAGTATCAGAATAATAATAGGGAACATGATAATGGAAGTAGGAGGTTGGAGTGATCTGAGGGAGAGACCATGAACTACCAAATGCAAAACAACCTCCAGAAACTGGAAGGAAAAAAAGAGGCATAGAAATGGATTCTTTCTCAGAACCTCCAAATAAAAAGACAGCCTTGCTGATATAAAATAATAAATTGATGTTGTTTCATGTCACTAAGCTGGTGATACTTTGTTATAGCAGCTATAGCAAACTAATACAAACAATGAGGGGTTTCAGCTTATTGTTTTTGTCGTGCTGTAAAAACTCTTGGATTTCCCAGGATCTCTAAATGAACAATTTAAGGTGGGTGATTATTTTGGGATATCCTTATTTTATATTAGGAAGGAGCTTCAGGGTAAGATCAAATTTAAGTTCAATTACTAGAGAGCGTGTGAATTGCTAGTATGTTTTCAACACTGTACTGTAAAAAAAAAAAATCTAAAGCTGGCAAAGGTACATTAGCATCTGGGAAATGCTACAAATTGTGATAATCTGATAGAAGGGTATGTATAGTAAATGCCCAGAGAAATGCAAGTATAATCTTATCATTTTAAGAGCCCAACATCTAAAAGGGTTCCTGGAAAATGGTAGTCACAAGTATTTATTGAATAAATTTATTACATCACCTGCTCTTCCCAGAAACATTAGCTATTTCATATACAGGCACTTGCTCATCTTGCAGCCTCTAACAGAAATATCTTCCTTTCTCTACTCAACTCTTGAATCTCCATCCTTTCTTATAAACATTCTTTATTTCATGTCAGCTGTCACTTCTCCAGAATCATTTTCTATAGCCTTTTGTATAAACATAATATCTGATGTGTAGCTTTATAATAATAGCAATAGTTTTTTTTTTTTTTGAAATAGAGTCATCATCATAGTTTAGAGCAACCTCAATCTCCTGGGCTCCACCTCCTGAGTAGCTGGGACTACAGGTGCCCACAGAAACACCCAGCTACTTTTTCTATTTTTGGTAGAGATGGGGTCTTGCTCTTGCTCAGACTGGTCTCAAACTCCTGAGCTCAAGAAATCTACCCATCTCAGCCTCCTAGAGTGCTAAGATTACAGGTATAAGTCAATGGTTGTTGTTGCTATTGATTGCTACAACTTCCTTCTCCAGCACAAAGTGTTCTCCACCCTGTGAATCAATCACCTGCTATATTTAACCCTGTGTCTCTAGTATTTATGAGGAATGGGTGAAACTTAAAGCTTATTGAACGCATAGACATATAAATAAATTGATACGTGAATGAACATGTGCGTGAATAAGCATATTGGTGCTTGCATGTAGGAGAGTGGCTGGTTTACAGGTTCTTCTACTAATTATTTATTTTCTGTTTACAGTCATAGCTACATAAATGACTCTAATGACCTATTCTCACTTTAAGGTAGAAGAGACTCAGGAAGCCAGAAAAGTTAGTTCTCTTACTTCTTTGAAAAAAACTAAGCTTGCCTATTCAAACTAGCATTTTCTTGTCTGCAAAAAGTAAATAAAATGAAGTTTAGACTGGATGATGTTTAGATGCAGTTAACATTTTGTGTTTCACATTCTTGGTTTATGTGGTTGCCCCTAGAAGTAATCCTAGGCTTATGGATAGCCCATAGCCTTGATGAATGGGTCTGGATCTTACTGAAACTGAAAAGGTCTTGGGACTGACACAATTACAACAAAAGCTTCTCGGTGATGCCTCTGGATAGAATGCACTGCAAACCCTGTACTCAGCTCTCTAGTAAGATTTTGAACATAAAATAAAATCATGATTACTCAAAATATAGAGCTACAGTGCAATGACTTCATGATATGTCATATCATCTTTAGAGTATATAAAATATAAATGCTACAGATACCCCTGAATGGCCACTAGCCAATTAATAAACCCCTAGATTTCCTTTTTAATATATCCAGGTCCATTATGGTCTATTATAGAGCACTAGATTGTCACACAAATTATTTTGTGTAAATGCTGCTTCCTACAGGAATATGATATTTTTGAGCAAAAGTTTTGGGTTATTTTTCTACATTTTATTGAAATAAGATATTATTTTAGGATATGTTGAAATGATTTATCAAATTATTGAGATGATATTTTGAACTTGGGAAAATTTCAAGTTCTGTATTTCATCTTTTTTCCAAATCAGGAAGAAATAATAGATGCAAACAAAGATCCAGCTCCTCTTCATGCCCAGCCTCAGGTTCAGACATTCTAAAAGGCGACCTGTTATCGTATCAGTTTTTGAAATCCTGCAGCATTTAAGAAAGTTTGGTTACTTTACATATACAAGCTGGTGTTATCATTGTTGTTATTATTACCATCAGTATGACCAAAACACTAAAATTTTATTTTCACAATAATCAGTTAGATAGGGATTCTTAGAGGTGGCATTTAAAATATTTAACATCGGTAACTACACAACACTCACAGGTTAATAAATGCCTGGTCACTGAAAGTGGAATACTAAGCAGTGTACGTCCTGCATATCAGAACATCAGCATATCAGAACATCAATGATATCCATTTTCATTGCATAGATGAGGAAAGGAACAATAAAAAAAGTATTAGGAATTGCAAACCACTTTAGAGCTCTTGTTCTGCTTATCCACAGTCCACTGCTCTTTCTAAATACAACCATGTATAAAATATTTTCCTTTTAAAATGAAATAATATGTAATGTTGGTTTATATCAGATTTAAAAGTTTATATAGTAATAAAAAAAGTATGTATGTATATATATGTCATACACAAAAAGTATTTGTGTATGCATATATCTGTAGATAGAGAGAGCTATAACAAAAAATAATGAAAATTAGAAAAGTTTGAAGTGTATTCTTTACATTTTAGAAAAAATTGCTGATATCATTTTTTATATTGCTTTGGACCATTTTATGAATCTCTATTATTCTTTCCTTTTAAAATTTGTGTCTAGGCTCAGCGCCTCTGGCTCAACGGGCTAAGGCACCAGCCACGTACACCTGAGCTGGCGGGTTCGAATCCAGCCCGGCTCACCAAACAACAATGACAGCTGCAACCAAAAAATGGCTGGGCATTGTGGTGGGCGCCTGTGGTCCCAGCAACTTGGGAGGTGGAGGGAGGAGACTCGCTTGAGCCCAGGAATTGGAGGTTGCTGTGAGCTGTGATGCCACAGCACTCTGTCCAGGGTGACAGCTTGAGGCTCTGTCTCGAAAAATAAAATAAAACAAAACAAAATAAAAATTGTGTCTAGAGAGGAGACTGTGGCTCAGCGGGTAGGGCGCCAGCCCTATTTACTGAGGGTGGCAGGTTCAAACCTGGCCCCAGCCAAATTGCAACAAAAAAATAGCCGAGCATCATGGCGGGTGCTTGTAGTCCCAGCTACTCAGGAGTCTGAGACAAGAGCATCACCTAAGCCCAGGAGTTGGAGGTTGCTGTGACCAGTGTTATGCCACAGCACTTTACCAAGGGCGGTAAAGTAAGACTCCCTCTACAAAAAAAATAAATAATAAATGAATAAATAAAAAAAAAATTGAGTCATTTTACATGCCTTCCTACAGTATATTTTTACGTCCTATACTATTCTTATTATATTTTTATTGGGTATGCTATGGATCACGTTGTCAATTATAGTATATTCCCAAAGAAAAATGTGAATCACATATGTCATCTGAAACATTTTCCTAGCCATATATAAAAATAAAGAGAAATGGGTAAAATTAATCTTAACATATTTTATTTGATCTAATACATAAAAATATTATTTTATCATCTAACTTATATAAATTATTGAAGTATTTTATAACACTTTCTCTTAGTAGTTCTTCAGAATCAAGTAGGCATATTATATTACATCACAACTTCATTAATACTTGCTTAATTTCAACTGCTCAATACCCATATACAGTTCATGGTATCTATTGGATAGTATAATTATAGATGCTTAAATATTATAATCTCAGAAATCATTGTCTCTGCTGTTGTTGCTTTTTTCCTTGTAATTTCTATCATTTTAAAACACTTGGAAAATTTTGAAAACCTGTCTAGGAGATTCTTTGAGTGAGAATTATTTGCTCACACAGGCCAATTTTGGACCTAAAATTCATGTCTGGGCAGTATGCATTCATTAGAGATTCAAATGCAAACATTCCTCAACTAGCTATCTGTCAAATAGCATCTTGGTTTCTTTCTCCTCTGAAATCAAAATTAAATTAGGACAATTATATGATTTAGAAATTGAACCATAGTTATAAAATGGTAGAGATAAGAATGATCAATGATACCTAGAGATAAAAGAATTGCTAAAATCTAGAAGAATAGTAGAAATCAGAAAAATCTTTGAACCATTAAAGCAAGAAAATAACCTAATCTCCATAAGTCTTGAATTATAGTAGAAAGTTAGAAAGGTATAATAACTATTATAAATAACATAACAACATGTGATTAAACTCCCAGGGGTGGTGTCTGTTTAAAAAAAACTTTTTTTTTTTAAAAAGCAAACAAGTTAAGCTGTACATCTTTTCAACATCACAAAGAGTGTTAATTAATAGGGCTACCTTAGAATATTTATCTATTGATTAAATATCTCAGATTAACAATATATGCTGACATTGATGTCTATTAAAGATGCAAATTATCTGTGTCCTGTAAAAAGTTATAACCGCAAATATTATGGTTTTGCTCCCTCTAGGACATTTACAAGTTTTGTATATAACCTAGCATTCTCTATTACAACATTTATGTAATTTCCAACAACTCACATGCCCTGTGATCTAGCCTTTTCATCCTATTATGCTCTTCAAATAATGTGTGCAATAAAACATTTAACACATATTTATTTTATATTTGTGTGAAATAATTGGCTGGAATAAATGCAATTCAAGAAGTCCATAGGAATAGAAAAAAATTGATGTGTAGAGGCCCTACTTTGTGAAATTTGTTCATTTGGGTGATTTACAGCACCACGCCTACAGGCTGGACCCTACTAATTTGCTGCTTCATGCAAAATGTCTAGCCAGACCTGGTGTTGTCCTGATGGGGGATGGAACATTAGAGATTATTGAATTCTAAATAAGATAAATAATAGCATCTTCATTGTAAACACTTAGGAAAGTACCAGTTGTTCATATTTTTATAATATTGTATGGGACATATCAAACACATCCTTACAGGAAAAGAATGAGCTTTCAAATCTTAAGAAATTCAAGCTGCTGATAGACTTATTATATAAACATAAAATGTTCAGGCCATATATGACAACAGATGACAAGTCTATTGTCATATATGGCCTGAACTAAACTCCGGAGCAACTAGAACAGAGGCAAACAATGACCTTTGACCCAGAGCAGTTTCTATCTTGTCCCCACCTTCAACTCAAAACCAACCAGAGACTTAGTGGCTCTCTGCCACGGGGTGAGAGGGTCTGTGTTTGCAGCTTGTGGAGAACCTGGGGAAAGCCCGTGGGAAAGGGGGGGGTTCCCCATTCCCTTCTGCTCAGCGGGGCTCTTTCAGTCCAGGCGCTCTGTACTTGTTCTCCATTCTCGTCCTTCCTCTTTCTTGGCATCCTCACAGGTTGTTTCAGTGGGGAGGATGGCATGGAAGACATGCTTCAAGACATCATGGTGGAGAATTTCCCACGCGTTGGCAGAAATCCAGATACTAGACAGTTTCAGAACCCCCCCGTTAGGAACCAATAAAGATTCTTTGTCCAAAGGCAATGAGCAATTTGAAAAAATTAAATACCAACAACCTCGACTCAGTTACCTAGACACTCTTTTCTTTCCTTGTCCTCTATCTTCCTATCTAGTTTCTCTCTATTGTTTTTAGCTTTCTGTCTTTTTTCCCTTCTGTACTAGTTTATATATATTTCTCCCTTCTCTTCCCTTAAGACTCCCTAAAAGATTGTCCTAAAATCCCCAAATGACAGTGCCTCTACATATTCATCTCTGAGGTGAGCTGAGTATACCAGCACAGGTAAAATTTAAACCTTGAACCTGAGCATGAATTAGAGCCGTGCGTAAGAAATGCAAAATCAAACAAAACCAGCATGGAGAAATTTAGAATTATTTTGACTGTCCTTTTCCATTTGTTCACCTGTCCTTTTCCATTTGTTCCCTCAGATGCTAAATCCTGGGTGGTAACATTTATTTCTTTTTTTCTCTATAAGGCTTTCCCACCTCCTGCCTGCTTGTAAGCCTCTGACGAAGACATGTGATGTTGGCTGATTTCCTTTGTATAGCAAACTCTGAATAAATAGCTTCTGATTGTTCTCATTTGAGTGTTGTTTGTTTATTTTCACAGAACTAAAGGTAGAATGAATGGAAGCACTTCTCAATAAGAAGCAATACTTAGAAACTTTCACAGTCTTAAAAAAAGGGCTGGCACACTCTATTTTTCTCCTAGACCAAGTGCCTACTCAAAATTATAGAAATAATGGATATCATGGGAGTTCTAAGAATTTTCTGTGAAAGAACAATGAGTTGATATGAGGAATGTTCAGAAGAAAAGTGAAAGTCGACATTCGAAGTGATGACAATATATTTAAGGAACTCGTTCAAAATGGTGCCTACATTTAAAAAGCTGTTTTAACTTTAAGAGTGTCAGAATTGTAAAGGGGAAAGTGCTTTCCCCCACTATGCTTAAAGTATGGTGTCTCAAAAGCCACCCATAAGGTCGCCACACACAGGGAAAATAGAAACTTGTAGCTAAGTATACCTTTATTTTAAAATATTCATTACAAATTTTATAAAATATTTATGAAATATTCTCTACCCATTGGCTACCTGTTTTTAAAGTGTGTAATGGATATTTTGTAAGTTAAGGTACATTTCACTACAATTTCCCATTTTCTCTATGTGTGATGACTTCAACTTTTGGGTGTAGATACCAATGGATGACTCCACACAAGGATTATTCTGTTATAGCATGAATACCTCTAGAACTAACAGAATCAGCTTCAGTTTCTCTCTTAATTTCTATGGTTTTTGCACAGTCACTTCCCTTCTCCAAGCAAAGATTTCTTATTTTCAAAACTCGGAGACTCAACTAGATTGCTATGAGCAATTTTTATATGAAAATTTACAATAAAATGCAAATGATATTCTGTTCCTCCAAACTAGCAAGAGCCCACTGTGATATATGATAACGTCCAAGAGTTTCTGTAAATACTATTCTTTCAAGGATGTATTTATAACCTTGAATAAAGTCAGTCTAAAACAGCCATATTTTGTTTTAAATGAATGCACGTATAAAAGAGAAAAAAGAAAAGTAGTTGCCAGTCCAATTATTTTAATATTGCAAGTTTGAGTGGCATGGTAACCTTACCAGAATTTCTAAAGTCATTGGAGCTCAATTTTATTCCCCAGTTCCCACTGTGCTGGCTTAGCAATGGGTATTCTTTTTATTATTCCTATTATTTTTTATTTTCCTTTCTGAATTCTCTATTCAAATGTTAAGTGTGGCAATCAAGTCAGATAAAGCACTAAGAATACAGTCTTATAGAATCAAGTACTCCCTAAATATAAAACTACATACTGATAATGCTGCTTGAAGTGCAGGATGGAAGCATAAATTTGCTAGATTCGCTTACCATTTTCAATATAACTCACATTCAGGGCTCTTTAGTGTAGGAATCTGTGCACTTGAATCCTTCCTATACTGGACCATTCCGAATAAAGTGCCAGTTTCTTCAGTTCCATATGGAAATATTACACAATTGATTTAGAAGAAATGGTTTGGTTTGTTTATTTTTTATTGGCAACATATTGTGAAACTGATGATCTTTACTTTGGAATGCAGATTTCCCTTCTATACAAATTCAGGCCAACAGGACAAACACAGGCCACGCTGTTTTTTCCACCCACAAAGAGATTGTTTCATCTCTGTGAATGTTAATGTGCAGCTCTGGACTTTCTAATTTGATTTTATTTCTTAGCTCTTCTCTTAGTTCCCTCAGGCTCAGTCTTAAAATTGTTTACCAACTGCTGCTTACAATTACTATCACTGTATATTCTAATAACATAATGAGGAACCAGCATAGACATTCCCTAAGGTTTGGATTTGCATCAGAATATGCCAGAAGGTTCACATTTCACTAGAATTCAGTGGAAAAATTCAGTTCCTTAATTGTTTCTGCATGTTGTTTTTTGTTGTTCAGATATGCCCTATATCAGACTGATGATTGCCAAATGCAGAAATGTACCTCGGTGCTTGGGGGGAGTGAAAGGGTGAGAAATCTGTGCCCCATTCACAGGAACCAGAGGAAAGAAGTGACTTGTTCAGGATCAAATCTAGCACACTCTTCTCTCCTTCAACAAATATTTATTGACAAATTCACATGAATCAAGTACTGTAGATCTGAAATATACAAGTGGTAAACAACACTAATAAGATTTCTGCCTTCAGAAAATTTAGAGTCTGGTGGGACAAAGGTATCAAACAATTTTTCAGCCATCTCCATGTAAACACACTTTAAAGTCTCTAACCTAAATATATATAAGCCAAATATCTATGTAAATATATGTAGAGAGAGATGTATATGTATATATATGTATATGTGTGTGTATATATATTCTCTCCCTATATATATAAATATATATGAAGAGAGGGACATACATTTTACACATACATATGTATATATATAAATATTCTTCCTAGATTCTAGTCAATCATTACTCAATTATTCTATTCTAGTTTACAGCAAAATTATGTAAAAGAACCATCTTTATCTATCTTTATCTTTTATTCTTCCCATTCTGTTTGGACTCTTATTACTGATAATGCTAAATGCTCTTACTAATTGAACCAGTGACTTCCACATTGCAAATATGATGAACTTTTTTTTCAGTTTTCCCTGTACTGAGCCTATTTAGCAGTATTTGATTAATCTAGTCTCTCCTGTTTCTTTCAATGCAGCCCTTATTTGAACACCAGGATAATTCATTCTGTCAGTCATCTAGCTAGACAGCTATTATCTGTCATCTATCTGTTTGTTCCTCTCCCCTTTTCTCTCTCTCCTCCTTATTCTTTATTGCATAATCCTTCTCAGTCCTCTGTGTGGCTTCTTTCTCCAACACGTCTTACTTCCAAATGGTAGATAGAGGACCCAGGATAGACCTTGAACCATATTTATTTTGTGCTCACGTCCCTTGATATCTCATCCAGCTCCAGTGTTTCAATACTGTTCATAGAGGTCAAATCTGGCCAGTCTTCTAAAGTAGATGTAAGAAATATCTCAAACATTTTTTTATTTCAAATTAATATGGGGGTACAAACTTTTAGGTTACATTGTTTTCAATTCTAAGTAAAGTTCAGGTTGTAGCAACTTCTTTTATTATTCTTATTATTTTTATAAGGTTTAGTTTTTCAAGCTTTTGAACTCCATTTTCCATAACTAAACCTTTCAAAAAATAACAAGAATAGCAAAAAATATGCTGTAGCTTGACTTCCCCTGCTCCCAACAAATGCACCACTATGGAATTAGTTGTTTGTGCTATCTTTCTAACCTATTCCTAAGAGCATCCTCTCAGTGCTACTTCAGTATAAATCAGAACCTGGTTCCTTCCCCTCTACTGCCTGGCTTAGTTCCAGCCTGCTGTGCTCTCCACACGAGCTCCCCTGTTGTACTTGCCACCCCCACTCCCCATCTTCTATGCAGGCATCAGAGTCACGTCCTAAAACTTAAATCAAACCGTGCCCCCTTTTAAATCAGGTCCTTCTAATAACTCCTAATCTCACTTCAAGGAAAAAACAAAGCCTTAACATACCTTTTGCTATTGTGTATATTCTGGCCTCAGACAAGCTTCCTGAATGTTATTCCCTATCCTTCTCTAACACATGCCCTGCTTTCATAATGTGATCAATCTGCTAGTTGGATGTCAACAAGTTATAATTGGGACAATGTCAGAGACACACATACACACACACACTTACTTATATAATGATCACTTTTGAAATTATTGTTGATATAATTTTGCATCCTGTTATTTTATATACATATGTTTGAACACATGGAAAATATTAATGCCAAACTTAATTTCAGAGCTTCAAGACTGACAGTTTTTGACAGTCCTTTTTAAATGCTTTTAAGTTGTGATAAGATTAGGGTATAAAAGCCAGACTTGAAATTAATGGGACTAATTGAATCCATATTTCATAATAAATTCACAGAGTCAATGTAAACTGTAGGAGCTACCAATCCCAGCAGGAAATGGCCAAGAAATATTTGCTGATTTCTTGACTTAGCTGGCTAAATTATTTCTTTCCTTCTTTAATTTTAATACAGAGAAAGAACAAATTCCCCAATCTTTCCATTTTGGTGCAGATGTTTTGCTTCCTTTTCAACTTCCTACTTTAAACATTGATGCTCTTCTTCCAGTAAGCAGGAAGATCTAATTAAAACTACCAAATTTTTATAGCTTTATGATTCAAGAAATCAACTGGGGCATGAGTAATGGGTTATGTGCAACCTGGGATTTTAGTCTAATGGAAATGCATGTAGAGTAGTGACAAGGGAAATGCAGATCACTCCATTGGACTAGGCAGCAGTCAGTGTGGCACATATGTCCAACACTGATTTATCCATTCATTTCATTGTCCAACACTGATTTATCCATTCATTTCATTGTCACTTGAACATGCAAATATTTGAACACTTGGTACCAAAAAAAATTACGTGGGCCAAACTTGGTTACATAGTTCTAACTGTAATAGTTTTTGACAGTTTTCCTTAAATGTTTCCAAGTAGTAAAAGATGAGGGTGTAGAAGTATTTCATTCATTGAAACCAACTGAATTAGTGGTTCACAGTGAATACACAGACCCATTGTCAAGAGTGGAATTGTCAATTTTATGTTTTTTTCATTGAGAGTCATAAATCTTCTTATAAAAGAATGCTCTCTTCTTTAGTGATGACCTTCTAAACCCACCATTAGTTAATGTACATGCTTAGATTGGCTTTTAAAGTATAAATAGTGATCTTGTCAATTGCAACACTTGATTTTTCATAGCAATATAAAAAATACAATGAGAGATTTCACAAACCTCTAATATTTTTAGAATCTATGCTGCAATTTTAAAAATACCATAGAAGGTAGACACTTAAATTTGAAAAGAAAATATATCCTATATGAAGGACAGTTTTTGGATTCAGTAGCTTAAGATTCATGTAACAGGCTAAACTCTGGAAATATTGTTTATCTACTGTGAGACTTAATTTGTCTCATAATTAAAACAAGAATCAGAATAGCTGCTTTAAATATTTCAGATGAGTGATAAATATAATCCTGTGTGCAAGGTTCTTAGCACAATGTATTTAACAAAGCAAATATTCCAAACTTGCTCTTTGGTTCTTGTTGCTCTTTATTATTCTACTTCCTCTTTCTGGCAAGGCCTTCAATTACTGTATAAGACAACTGTGCAGCCAATCATCTCTGCAACTCCCCACCCAGTGGTCCTCAGCCTCAAAGTATGAGGAAATTCATCTACTTCCTAAAATTGTATTGAAATGGAATGCATAAAAAGTTATTTCTACATGGGCCAAAGTACCTAGAATCTGTGCCAGAGCATGGAGAATTATCTGAAATGTGCTAGCATTCCCCAACGTTTGGCCAATAACCCACTTCATTTTATCAGAAATGGGCAGAGGAAAATAAGTCAGCCTTGGGACGAGGTCTTCTGCATCTAAATAAGTTTAGAAAATACTGAGACAAGGCTTATTTCTTTGATCATATATCAAGGAACAGTAAAAACAATAAGATGGACCATGTGCAAATATAACATTATATACCTTGTTCTACATTAGGGCTGACTATTGCCTCACAAATATAAAATAAATGTCTTTTGGACAAGCTTAAGTTTCCTCGCTTTACAATTGCAATGTGTACATTTCTCTTTTTTACTGACAACTTCTCAAAAGTTCAGGGAGGAGAAATTGACTTTCACTGGATGGAATGCTAATCATTACCAATTTTTGGAGTGAATCCAAGATAATAAATTTGAGCAGGCTATCAGCTATGGTTGAATTGCTGAGCTGGGGGATTAAAAATCCACATGCAAAAATAACCTTGAATCTATTGGACAGGAAATAACTTGGAAACCAAATGAGTTGGGCTTTAAGTGTGAAGCCTGATTAAGAAAATGATAAAGAGACGGGTAATGAAAGACAAGTAAGGATCTTGATAAAAATTGTTCTAGAAAGCAGTTGCATACAATTATTATTTTTAAATTTATTACTCAAATATTTATCATGTGCCCTGGCCAACACACACATATCTATATTATTCAATATACAATATTAAGATATTGTCCTTTACTTAAAGAAAATAAAGTTAAAGAAGGAAACATATACACAGGTAAAGCTTAGAGCGAAATACCTGAGTGCTATAAATGAGATTTAATCAAGGTACCACAGGAAATAACACTACATACTTAAATCTATCATGGTTTTGCAGAGGATGAAGCATTAGAAGTGTATTTTTGTTCTTTATTTTATTGTTTGGGATTCATTGAGGGTACAAAGAGTTTAGTTACATTGATTGCATTTGTTAGATAAAGTAATTCTTGTAATTTTTTCCCACCCCAAGAGGTGTGTCATACACCGTGACCCCCGCCTCCTTCCTCCCCTCTCCCTGCTCCCTCATTCCCCTAACCCACCTCTTCTATTAGCTCATCTATTGCCATCTTATAGAATTGAGTAGATTGGATCTTGCTTCTCCATTCTCGTGATGCTAAGAAGAATGTGTTCCACCTCCATCCAGGTTAATACAAAGATATAAAGTATTTTAAAGGATAAGTCATACAAAAAATAGAAAAGAAATAGTCCCAGAGTGAAAGAAGATCATATGCAAGTTTTTAGAGTCATTTGAGTTAGCAATTTTTATGACCAATGTACAAGGCACTTATGAAGTGGGGGACCCTGGGTGGGAAAGAAGGCTGGAAAAGTGGGCTGGAATATGTTTAGGAAAGATGTTACATAAAACAGTGCATTGATTTTAAGTAAGTCAAGCGTGGAAGAAAAGTAAGATAAATCAAGACTGGTTTGGAAACTTTTAAAGAATGAGGTAAAAGACTGCTGTGATGTGCTAAGTGTTGTCCAGTCTTTCCAAGATGCAGGTACGCCTTCTTTGATAGGTAAACCAACAGATAAATGAATAAATTACGAAGACCTAAGCATGCACAAAAACAAGGGATGGATAGTTCCAGGCAGAACCAATACAGAAGAAGTCCATAACTTAGAAATGGGAGAGTTCATACCCCTACTGGACATGAGTGAAGTGCGTACATGAAGCCTTGAGACGTAGCACCTGGCCAATGCTAGAGTCTAGAAAATTTAGTTTCATCCAAAAAAATACGTGTGATGGCATGTCAGATACATAAGGACAATGGAACATAGTATGTGACAGACTGTCAAATCAAGCCAAGAAATCAGAGTTGTCGTCTATCACACATAAAATCATGCACCCCACACTTTTGCAAAATTGGTTACTACCATATTTATGTATATTTTCTGGACCTATAGGTTTCTATTTTTTTTCAGATCAGTATGGGGTACATATGATTAATTTACATAGTTTGCTTTTCTAAGGTTAAAGTCAAAACCTAGGAATTCTTAAAGATTGGTATTTAGCAGTAAAGTACAAGATACTCCTGGAACAATGAATGTCAGAGGGCGGAAAAATGTCAGAAACTGAGCACTTCCCTGCCAACGCGCCTCGGGTCACCGCTATAACCCAGGGATTGTGCAGGACTTTGGAAGGAGACTAATCATATAAATAAACAAATAGTGTTGAGAGAAAAATCAGCATAATATTCTCCAACACACACAAAAATAATTTAGCAATAAACTTCATAAACTATACACCAGGAATGAAAATGGAGCCAAAAGGCTTTGAAAACCTAAATGAAATGAAAAATTACAATTGAAAATTCCTTGAAGTAAGAAGAAATGGGAACAATGAATTATACAAAACCACCAAAGTTTGTACATTTTATGATATAAAATATAACAAAACCCCTCTTTTTTGTTATGTAAAATAGATATGAGACCCAGAAAGTTTTAGAGGAAAGTAATATAAAGCCTTTAAGGAATAGATAAATATTTTATATAATTCAGAGAAATCTTAAAAGATCCTGAGACTCCTTTAACCATGTTAGCAAAGCAGAAGTAAGACAGTGAAAGAAAGTTAAATACAGGCTAAGCAGTGACCAGGCACAGTGGTCACTTTGATAAGCCCAGGTAGGAGGATTAGTTGAGGCCAGAAGTTTGCAATAAAGGATTTTGGTGATGCAAAAACATATTGCAATAATTATTTGGAAAACATTACTATTTTAATCTAGAAATAATTAAGCAGAATAGCATATAAAATTTATTTTAGAAAACAAAGGTATTTGGGAAAGGTAAGGAGTTAAACCTTATGCCCTTTGCAGATGTAAATAATTTATCAATTTCTAAAAGAGTAAGGAACATAGAATTTTATCAAAAAGACAGAAAAGGTACCATGACCCTGACCCCAGAAACAGGTACATACATAGGGAAACTATGGGAAGATGTTTCCAAAATCCATAAAGCTGTGTTTCTACTTTACTTCATCATCTTTCAATTATATGCCCACACAAATAATTACTTGTGTAATCCTTGTGTTCATATATGCAAGGATGTCATTACTCATAACAATAAAGAATAAACTTTGGGTTTGTTCATAATGAAAAAAAACAATGGTGATAGTTTGCATTGCAGAACATCTTAAAGCAATTAACAGCAATGAATTTGAAATACACTGATAAATCTCAAAAATATATTTACTAGTAAAATACCAGGTAGCAAAGTCAGGCAGATAGTATTATAATTGTCAGCACTTTTTAATTTCCTACTCTACTATTTTATAATAATAACATATATAAATAACATATTTAAAAATATATATTAGAAATACAGGGTGGCCATAAAGTTCACATCCAATTTAAATAGTTATAACTATTTAATTGAACATGTTAAATTGCCTATGAACTTTATGGCCACCCCATATAATATTCTTGCATATCTTCTGTGAAGGGAGGGATAGAAAAAAGATTGAAGAAATTTGCAAAAGGAAATTCAAACTTAACATTTATTTATTTACAAAAATGATGCATAGACAATAAAACAAATTCTGGATGATGGGTACCCAATTTTTCACTATATTAGTCTCTGAATATTTATTAACTCAAACTTTTTAAAATTGAAACAAAATAAAAACGAAAACCTTTGAATATGGTAGAAATTGGCAGAAAGGATTTCAGGTTGGAGGCAATAGTAATGGCCAAATGAACCTAATGTTTTAAGATTTGGAACTAGGGGATTGGTTTTAAAATGTTTTTTCAGTATAATTAAAAGAGTGTAGTGAGTGATGGGATGGGGAGATTCAGGGAGACTGAAGCAATTTGAGAGATGGTAAGAAAAATGAAGAAAAGTGGTTAAACAAAAGTCCTACTATTTCACACAGGTCAGATGCACCTTTTGGATACAAATTACAACAGGCAGAGTATTAAGGTAGATGAAAGCCATAAGAAAGAACTGATTCAAACCCCATAGAATGAATACCTGACAGGCAGACAAATGAATTAATATAATGGGCTGCAGGAAGAGAGGTAGGAGGTTCATGCTGGGTATGTGTGTGTGTGTTTGAGTACGTATGCATCTATCTAACATTCTTAAATAAAAATAAAATTTACATAACATGAAATTCATCATATTGGAGAGTAAAATTCAGTAACATTTAGTGTATTCACAATGTTGCACACCTATCAACTCTATTAAACTTTAAAATATTTCATCACCCTAAAAGAACTCAGATACCTATTAAACAATCCCTCTCCATTCCCAATCCCCATTCCTTAGAAACTATCAATATGCTTTCTCTATCTTTGTATTTACTTAATCTTGATATTTCAGAAAAATAGAATGACAAGATACGTCACCTTGTGTTTATGGTTCTTTTACTCAGCAGAAGATTTTCGAGGTTCGTCCAACTTGACACATCAGTACTCTATTCCTATTTATGACTGAATAATTAGTAGTGGGTATGTCTTTTTTTTATTGTTGGAGATTTATTGAGGGTATAAAGAATCAGGTTACATTGATTGCATTTGTTAGATAAAGTCCCTCAGTTGTGGATATTTCTTAAACCCTCCTTTTTTTAGCTCTTGAATTTTAGTTGAGTAATTCTTTGGGTTTGTTTTTCGACCATGTTAACAAGCTTAGTATTTTTTATGCATATTGAATTCAGCAGCTCTTCTGTGTCTAGTTTTGTTTTTGTAAGGAAATTTTGTTAATTCCTTTAAATTCCTACTTTAGTACTGCTTTCTCTCCTTAGAATAATTCTGAGAAGAATTGATCCAACCCTCAACATGTTTCCCTACAAATACACACAAAATTATCTTGTGGTTTAATTTCTCTATATACTGAGAAAAAGACTGAACATATTAATGACCATAAACATAGTCCAATTGGATTAATTCCACAAAAATGATCCCAGTGTTTCCCAAGTTTTTCTTCCATATTTAATGTGAAATGATGTTTTTTTTTCCTTTTAGATTCATATCTTTAGGTTGTGGTATACCATTGTGTAGACCACATTTGTGATAATGATGACACATTTACTCTCTATCAGATATTACTTCTCGAAGAAGTGCAACAAATATCATTTATCAATATCATGAAAATATGATTTAGGTTTGAAAAGTTTGGAAAGGAGTGAGTATATTCCTACCGCAAAAGTACTTCCTAAGAACAACAGAAACAGAAGAATGGGGATACCGGATAATGAATCACACAAGCAGGCTCTGAATGTTTCATCAAGGTGACATGCAGGATGGTCTGGCAAGGAAGAGAGGACACAAGATGGGAGGTAAACAAAGTTCAAAGAAATATTGAAATTCCAAACTCTGATCAGTTCTGTTTCTGATTTAAGGGAGCCCATTGATTTGTTGGCATAGAACTTGGTTATACATCAACCAAGGATATATAACTTGTTGGAACTGGATCCAATAGAATATTGGATTCTTATAATTATTCAAGTTATTACATTTGAATAATAATTTATTATTATTATCAATAAGACTATAATAATATTAATAAGAATTAATCCATTAATCAATAATCTTATTAATAATAATCTTATTATTTATAAGATGATGAATGTTACACTTAATTTTTTAGTCCCTTTTAAAAAGTCACCACCAATACCATATGGTATTGAAAAAGCAATAGATGCGCTGAGGGCAGGTTTGCACCCCATTTAGTTTAGCGAACAGAGATGGGAGTACAATTGTAAAAATACAAAAACATGTAAGGAATTTTTTTAAAACAAAGAAAAGGAGCTTAAAAGTCAGCATAATGATAGCTTCATGGTTGTCATTAGAAAGAGGCAGGTAAGAAGATTGGAAAGGTTGGGCTTCTGGATGCCAATAAAAATAAATTTTTAAAAGGCATCGAGTATATACTTTACAACTCTTTTACAAGTGTGCATGTATGTTTAAACCATTTCCTAATAGAACCATGCATTTTAAAAGTCAGAAATTATCACATTCAACATATTAATTTCCATGGATTCCAATCCAGTCCTCTGCCACACTTAGCCTTGGACTCAATATCCACTGTGCACAGGTGTCGTTTACCATCACAGGACCTGGTTGTTATCCAATCGGACTGTTTCTGAAATAGATGTCCACCCTTGATGCCTCTCATGCTGCATTTCTCTTTATCTATTTTATTCTTTGTCTTGTCGCCATTATTTATTTTAGTGATTGGGAGGGCGTATATGACCTAGATGACAATTTTTCTTTTTTTCCAACATCTGCACTTATAAATATTTAGTCAATGGCTAAAGCACAGGATCAGATTGCCAAAGCAGATTCACAGACACACACACACATCGAGATCTTACTCAGAAACAAATTTTGCTGAAATCTTCAAGGACACAGGCAATCGAGGAGTTAGATGAAGCAAAGAGAAGTCTGTGACAACTCTCATTCTTCCTTCCTACAGGGAACACATACTTTCAGCTTAGAATCTTAGAATTTTCTTAGAAAGGGATTTCTAAGATAAGTTTATCAGGTCCAATCACAGAGGAGAAAGCATTTATATTATTAAATATATGCATTATATTCCCCTGAGTACAGTACATGCAGATTTCTTCCCTCCCCCATAAAGGGCACAGGTAGATTGTTTCCTAGGCAGGAATCAAGATCAGCAAAGACTCACAGTCAATGGATATGACATTCCCCCAAGAAATGCAAAAGATCAATCCTTAAAATCACCTTTGTTTGCAAAGAGTTATTGCTGATGAAGAAATATATTAATTAAATTCATCGATGGAAGGAAACTTGTCTATTTCTTTGGACTAAGTAAGCCCCAGCTTTCTTTTTTTGTTTTAGAGACAGAGTCTCACTTTTTTGTCCTCTGTAGAGTGTTATGGCGTCACATCTCACAGCAACCTCCAACTCCTGGGCTTAGGCGATTCTCTTGCCTCAGCCTCCCAAGTAGCTGGGATTATAAGCACTCGCCATAATGCCCCACTATTTTTTTATTGTTGTTGCAGTTTGGCCGGGGCCAGGTTTGAACCCACCACCCTTGGTATACGTGGCCGGCACCCTACTCACTGAGACATAGGCGCCACCCAGCCACAGCTTTCTTGAATCATTCTGTGAATGACAGACCTACTGAGAGGGAGATGATGGCAATGAGAAATGAGTTCAAGCAGCTAGCCTGTGATACACTCATTTCTCTTAGGGGTGGTGGCATGAGATACCTCCAGAGAAAGAAAGGAAGGTAGACCCTTTCTAATCTTCCAACTTCCTGGAAAATCAATTAATGATATTTGTTAAGAGAAACACACTTTTATCTACTGGATTTCATTAGCATTATTTCTATGAATTTTTTTTTATATCAAATCAATCCAGAATCTATGAATACTTTTTGAAATAAGGACTAGGCTTTGAAATTCTTCCTTCTGGCCTTTCAAATATTATGCAAATTGTTTATTGTTTCTCTCAGACTGTGTAACAAGGCTCTGTTTGGTCCCCCTTTCTCTTTCTCTCTCTCTTATTCTCTCTCTCTCTCTCTCTGTCTCTCCCTCTCACTTACACAAAGACACTGCAGAGCTATCTCTTCCCCAAAGCAACATTGTTTATTGCTCTGTTAACACAATTAAGACTCCATTCCCAAAACAGATCTGATCAAAAGTGAAACTTTCTCTGCCTTACCTAAAATCACAGGTAAGTATTTCACTAGCTTGTTTAATTTTTGCCTGTGAGGTTCCTTATAATATATCCGATGGCTGTAAATGCACTTTAGTATAAGTACCTCTGAAGGTACTAGTAATATTTTTATTGCTTTTTGACATAAGGTACTGAACATATTACTTGAATATGATAAATGCTGAATAGTGATTTGTCAAATTATAATTGCTTTCTAAACACTAATTCATTATAATCAACTCAGGACCCACACCAGTTCTCAGTAATAGAAATCCTCATTGTGAAACCTTAACTTTGCCACCGTCTCTGACCTTACTTACTATGAGAACATCTTGAAATAGAAATTAAAAACAAGTTTAAAGTAAGACACCTTTTTAGAGACAGCAGGTGGTGACCCATGTCAAGAAAGATGGGACAGTATGGTTTCAAGGTACCTCATTTTTCCTGCTTTTACTGTGTAATTTTTACTGTGGCCCCAACAGCCCTTTCTTTCTCACTGACCTGCTTAAAGTGAATTGATTCCTCCATTTC
Organism: Perodicticus potto; assembly: GCA_963574655.1. Classification (NCBI taxonomy): domain Eukaryota; kingdom Metazoa; phylum Chordata; class Mammalia; order Primates; family Lorisidae; genus Perodicticus; species Perodicticus potto. Next base: position 10,202 of record CAUYRH010103230.1, on the reverse strand, counting down.
CTGATCCAGGTGTAAAAAACCTCAATTTCCTCATTTTTCATTTAAGAAGACTGATATTTTTCAAAACAGTATTTTCACATAAAAAAGAAAAATAAAAGAAGGAAGACAAATAATGCATTCAGAAATAGGTTCTTTTAAAGATGATGTGTATTACAGATTTGGCAGGCTCAGAAATTAAATGCACTCTACCAAGGTCGTTTCTTTTCCTTGGGTCCATTCTCTGCAATAGAAACTTGAAACATATTTTTTGAGATTTTCCAAATATAATACTCTTGGAATTATCTCTTAACCAATTAGAAACTTATTTGCTCCAATATGTGCTTCTAGGTCTGATACGCTCCTGTCATTCAGAAATTGCTACTTAAAGGATATCTCTTTCGATTGAGTTTCTTTTGATAGTTGCTGAATCACGACATTCTGACATGACATTTCTGCTTTGGTCAGTTCCTGCCTGGGCTCCAGCACTTCTGATTTTATTTTTAAATATATTTCTTGGTCCTCTGCCTGCTTATGGGAACTTACTAATTTTTTCTTTCCATTTTACCTGTTATTTGTAGATAGATAGATAGAAGATCATGATCTTGCTTTTAACCTTCCAAAGAAACCTCATATTCGCTCTTCAAAATACACAAATAAATTCTTTCTTTGCATTCCATCTTTCTCTTGTGTAGAACTGGTGGATTTCTTCCCTTTTCCTTTTAACTTGGATTAGGTCCAGCTATGATGCTGCTGTAGAATTTTTCTCCTGTTGTTTCTCCCACCCCTTACTATAATCTTAATAAATGGTGACCACATTTCTGTCTGGGGTATGTTCCAATTATTAGGAATCTCCACTTTTGCAGAGCGGGACTGTATTAGTGCCCACGCCAACCAAAATCATGCAAAGCAATATTGGTAATCAATGGAAAAATTTATGATTGTTCCATGACCTTTAAATTTTTATTTCTCAAAATGTTAAAGACTCACTTACTATCAAAAATTTAAAAAAAAGAATGAAGCTGATATTTAAGAAATCATAAGTTAAAACATTGGAAGTATTGACAATTAAAATGTTTTATTTCATCAAGGCATAGAAAAAATACTCTTTCCATCACGTTTCAAATTGGTTTTCTTCTCTCTTCTCATTCTCTCTAAAGTTCTAGTATTAAAAGTGTATTTAGCTTTGCTGTGTTGCATCAAATTAATTGACATGACAAATTAATAATTTTTTGTTACACCAATTAAACTTATCTTTTCCTCCACATAATTGGAAATGCAGCGTAACACCAGGTTTCAAGTCTGGTCCTGGATCTCCACAATTCTTATCTTCGTGTTGGTGCCGTCTGTCTGAAGTTTCTCGCATGGCTGCAGAATGACTGCCAGTAGCGGTAGCATCAATGTTCCCACGGTGATATCTGGGAGCAGAATTTGTGTGATGGGAGAAAAAATGGGCAAATTTCCCAAATTGCTCATAACGAAGTCTATTTGTATACCTAATGATCTTCTTTCTCCTCAGAATAATAATAAGGAAGTGGCAGAATTAAGGGTTGCACCTTTTTTTTCTCCTCACATCCTTATTTGTTATTCAGCTCCCTGGTCCTACAAATACACACAGACACACACACACACATTCTTTCAGCTATATTGTGAACTTAGAATGATAATACAGTGCCATACAGTGTTCATTATTGACTTAAAGAAATTGTAGATTCTGAGCCTTCCAGAACAATGGAGTCACTAAAAAATAAAGGGAATCCCTTTTCTATTTTGATGCAGGTTAATATAACCAAACTATTAGAATTATCCTGTAGGAGAAAAACTGATTTATTAACAGCTTGCTAACACTTCCATTCATTTCCCGCTCATCCTTCTCTTGTTTAAACATAAAGTGTAATGATAACATCAATTTGGAACAACCAGAACTCAAAGTAACCTTAAATATTTTAAAATAGGTTGGTCCAAAATAAAACACAGAAAATAATTCTTTGCCTATTGTAATTTCTCGCTTGGCTGCACACCAATTTTCCGGCAACAAATAAACTCATGGGAGAACAAAAATATTTCTGAGTAAGTCACACACCTAAATTTATCTTTTTTTTTCATTAAAACAAACAAAAAAACCCTACTTTTACATTATGTGTGGATTTTATTTTCTTTCTCGCTAGGCATTCTGTCTGCATGTTACCTCTAAGTAGTAAATACGCACACAAAGCAGACAGAAGCATACATACTTGTTTCCATTTTAAAGTATTTAATCTCTCACCTAGAGAAATAAGTTAATATGCATTAATGTATAATGTATCATAACTGGTATGTGTAAGATTTATCCTTGGGCTTATTTTTGTTTGTTTGTTTGTTTTTTTGAGACAGAGCCTCAAGCTGTCGCCCTGGATAGAGTGCTGTGGCATCACAGCTCACAGCAACCTCCAATTCCTGGGCTCAAGAGAGTCTCCTGCCTCTGCCTCCCAAGTAGCGGGGACTACAGGTGCCCACCACAACGCCCGGCCATTTTTTTTTGGTTGCAGCTGTCATTGTTGTTTGGCGGGCCCGGGCTGGATATGAACCCATCACCTCAGGTGTACATGGCTGGCACCTTAGCCCATTGAGCCACAGGCACTGAGCCTATCCTTGGGTTTATTTTATTATTGTTCTCCTCCCTAGTCCAACAGGATTTCCTCCTGAAAGGCTCCCACTCCAATACACATATTAATATACTTGATCATTTATTCTTTACTCCCTCACTTCATTCACACAATATATTTTGTTCCATGACCTAAGAATGTATTTAGTTCCTAGATTCTATAAGCTCCAGAGCCTTCCATGGAACACATCACTTCATCTTATATCAATTGCCCTTCATGACAGCAGCATAAACTTCCTTTCCTTCCCACTTCCACAATCAATGTCACCTGGACGTCTTCGTAATAATCTATATGGAAACATACGTGGACTCTCTGGGCTTATGTCTTTGCATCTTTAATTTCACTAAGTCTAGACAAATCCTTTTGCAGAATTTCTGTGACAGTGTGCGCTAAAATTCAAGCCCCTTTCATGCCAACATTTGTTATTATATACTTCTTTGATTTTGCCTTGTTTGTGAATATAAACTGGAGAAAATGCACCATTTAAAGGCTGCTTGGAATATAGTTAGTAATTTCATCTTATTATGAATTCTATATTGACTTTCAGTAGTGGGTGTCAATGCTCTCACCATCTGAAACTGAGATGACTTCTCAAAGTAAAAGAAAATCAAAGAAACTTATCCTGGATTTCCAAATGGCAAGTAAGAGTACTTCAGTGAGACAAAAAAAACTTGTAAATATTCATTTCCTTTGCCTCTCCCAGTTATTTTACATTAAAGTTTCCCAATTTTTAAATGCTATGAATGCACATGCCTAGAAACTGACATTAACGTCCACAGCCAAGACTTGAAGAGGTTGGTGTTGATGCTGTCATCCACACCACCCCTGCCAATGCTGCTGGCAGGAACATGGCTTTTGAATACAACCAATGCTTTCACCAGCACTGCCAGCATTGCTGCCACTGTGGGTTATCATGACACTGTAACAACTACACTAACCGGTATTTCCTGCTGCTGCCAGTATGGACCCTGACATCACCAGTATTATCAGTACCAGTTCGTACTGGAATCACGCCAGCCTCTGCTGCCACTGGAACCAATGTTCTGATCACCTTATGTCATCTCTACAAACTTGTGCTCCCCAGAAGTCATAGGAAAAATGTTTTTAAATTATTTTCTCAATTTTATATTTATGTTTTCTTGTTTGCTAAGCTAAGAGACTATTTGAATAGTGTATTAGTGTGTTTGTAATGCATTCAGAATTAATTTGGCCTTGAGATAAACTTGTTTTCCAGGTTTCTTGGTCCCGTAGGATGAGATAACTCTGCCCAGGCTCCTTATTTTGTCATACTAATAGTTCTGAGGTTGATAAAGATCAATGAAGGCCTGGTTAACAGAGCAAATCAAACTGTTTTTAAGACTGGCCCCCTGCTATAGAAGTTGGTAGGAATAAATGAGTACTATAGGGGAAGTTCAGGCAAAAGTTTTCTTTATCAGAAGGCAGAGACTTTTTTGAAAATATTTTTTCCATTTTTAGAAAGCAGTAAAAATTGTAATATCTCATAGTTAAAGTAGAAAATGTAGTGTATTTTATATGAAATATCAATAATAATATGGCAAATCAATCATAAAAATTTAAAGCAATGTGGATGAAATTATATTATTATTATTTGGAATATTAGCTGAAAGAGGAAATAGAAATTATAAAGTAAGAATAATGCACTTAAATAAAACATAGTGGACAGAAACCACCAGCTGCACTTTTACTCAACAATCTCTAGGTGTATACACATCTGGTCTTCAGAGTCTAGACCCTTCTTGTTGTTGTTGTTGATACATTCTATTTGGAAAGAAATATGTAGGTTTAAGACATTGTTTGTCCACTATTAATTACTATACAAAACTAGACTGAAGGGGAAAAGAAGTCTCAGTCTCCCAATGTTGAATTAAATTATTTTGATTATAACATTACTTAAACATGTACTATCATAAAGCAAAGTATAAACTCCTAGTGTTACAACTTTTATACAACCATAAAACTAACATAAATGAATAGATTTAAATAAAAGAACTACAAAAGCAATAAAACTTAAATTAACAACATTTATTTAAAGTGTTGGTTGAGGGTTTTTCTGAACTAAATTGCCATAGAAATATACTATTGACTGCAATGGTACAGTTTTTTTTTTTTGTTCTTTTTTTTTTTGAGTCAGTATTTATCTACTTCCCTGGGCCCTTTGAGAAATTAAGTCCCCACCACATTTCACTGTGCAAAAGATTGTGGGAATTTTTTGTAAGGCATGCTGTGAATCAATTGATTTTACTTGGAACAAAGTCATCTTTTACTTATTAAGTTTGCTTCTTTTCTTTTCTCATTACCCTAAAACAATTAAACTCATACTTTAGGCAGCAGAATAATTGTGAACACAAGTGAAAATGCTGATTCTGAAAGAGTATAGAATTAATATATATAAGTTGGTGGTCATCCAAATAATCTGAGTATGCTTAGATTTTTTTTTTTATGTCATTGAGTTATACGCACACACATACCCCTAGATAAATCTCAAGACGTCTTCATTTTGATTTAGGCTAATGCCAGAAGGACATCCAAAATTTTAATAAATACAAAATACTAGAGCACTAGTCTAACTAATGAGAGAAAAAATATACTTATTATTTCATTGGAGAAGGGTAGGAAAGTTGTGTTAAAAGGATACCATCATTTTTGTTCATTAACAAATGGATCTTCAGTGAGCATCCATCCCAAAGATAAATGATTCATGGTATCTACACTCATGGTAAAACCAGGCTGGGCCTGGTGGGTCATGCCTGTAATCTCAGAACTCTGGGAACATGAGGCAGGTAGATTGTTTGGGCTCAGAATTTGAGACCAGCCTGAGCATGAGCAAGACCCCATCTCTACTAAAAATAGAAAAACTAACCGGGTGTTATGGGCACCCTGTAGTCCCAGCTGCTGAGGAGGCTGAGGCAGGACGGTCACCTGAGTCCAAAGTTTGAGGTTGCTGTTGATGCAGGACAAGGCAGCTCTACAACCACTGCCTTGGCCCTAGCAGCGCTGATGCTGTGGCGGTTGGAGAAACCAGCTTGCGAAAGGGCTGGACCTGTGTGGAAGACACTGGCTCCTTGCTGTCTGCTCCTCATGCAAATCTGACTGGTCAATATCACGTCAGTCTCCAGGGACTGGGTCTTCATTGGACAACTGGCTGTAACTGATGAAGACCCGCCCCGAAGAAGTTCCGGCAAAACAACTCCCTGGGACTATATAAACCCCTGAGCAGAGAGCTCAGAGGCAGACCGCGGCAGGACGTCCGAGAGAGAACAGCTCAGAAGCAGACCTCTGCTAGACCTCGGAGAGGGAACAGGAGAGCTGCCTGTTCCCCTCCAAACCAGACCTTGGCTGGACCTCAGAGAGGGAGCAGGAGAGTTTGCTCCCCTCCTGGGTCCTCTTGCCTGGAGGTCTGGTTCTTCTTATACTTCTAATTTTCCTTTCTTGTAAATAAATCCTGACTTACCACTACTCTTGTGGTCTGTCAATTCCTTCTTCAAATCGCCTGAGACCAAGACCCTGAAATTCCAGCATCACTGTGAGCTATGATGATGCCATGAAACACTACCTCGGGCAATAGAGTGAGAATCTATCTCACAAAAAAAAAAAAAAAAAAAAAATTGTTATCACCTAAAGTAGTGATGACTCTAATGATAACATGTATAGGCTGCATTCAGAAATTTCAAGAGTCCTTGGCAAATATTTGATACATGGATATATCCTTGAGTCACTGAAATGAGTCTCTGGGAAGATATGTTAAGGCTATATACTAGTTTTACATTTGAAATAAGGTAAAAAGTTAAAAACATTTCTCCCTCCAACATGCTATAAGTCTATTGTCCTCAGAGGTATTTTCTTTCTTTTTTTTAATTTTTTTATTTTAAATACATGTATTTTATTATTCTTCATTACATTATTTCCCTCCCCCTTTCTTACCCCCCAGTGGTAAGACAGAATTTATTTACAGAAAAGAATACAGAAAACACTAAAGCTCCTGGTAGAGGGAGAGAATTCAAGTGGGGAGAGAGCAGCTCTCTCCGTTCCTCTCCCGGTCTTTCCCCGTTTCCTCCTTTAGGCCTTTAGCCTCAGGGTATATATAGGTGTATGGGTTCCTTGGCCAGGAAACGAATGAATACAGTCCCTTCTGCCGGGGGCAAGGCGAATGAATGTGGAACACTCAGAGGTATTTTCAACACTGTATAATTACAGTAGTTTGGATAAAGTTGACAGGAAATAACCTTAGGTAATGTTAGCAAAAATAAATTGATATGGAGAATATCAGTTCACAATATCAAAGGTATAAGAGGAAAAATTCAGCCGTCACAGAGCTGAAAATTAAAGGATCTCTGATTATATAGAGAAAGAAGAGAAAGTCCCTAACTCCAGCGAGCTCTAAGTATTTCTGTCATTGCCTTGTCTTCCTTGATATTCACATTTCTGGGAAAGTTAGTGCAAATATTCTAGCATGAATCTTAAGTCCTCTCTCTGCAAGCTCTAAGTAAACAGTAGATCCACTTAGTACGTGAATTCTACATTGGTAGAATGTAAATGAAAGGAGGAAGGAATCCTTTGCATTTGGGTTGCTACTGGATAAGACATTACTGATACTTCTGCCTACACTAACTAGGTGAGTGCCCAAAATACAGTTTCAGCTCAATAAGGACTGACTGAGTAAACTAATGAACAAATGGGCCATGCCCTTGACTGGGGAAGGGTGCCTTGGTTCACAGTCTCACAAACCCTGAACAAAACTGGGAGCAGTTCTTAATGGGAATATTAGAGGGCAGATACCAGAGACGGGGAAAATTGATACTGAATAGGCAACAAATGAATTGGGGGTGAAGCAAAATGTCTACTAAAAACATTGCAGATTGTGTTTAGAAGAAAAAAAAAAGACCTATCTTTGGAGACTTTTTAGTGCTGTCTCATGCATAATTTTTAAGCGTATTTTTCATCAGCTTTAAAGCTAATATTAGACAATATGAAAGACCTCTAACCAATGATGCAAGCCTTACTTCGAGAAATCAGAAAAAAAGAGAAAAATTAAAAATAAAGTAAAATAAAGGAAATTTTAAAGGAGTGCAAATAAATAAAAGTAAAAGCAAAAAATACATAGAATAAACAAATTTAAACAAAATATGCTGGTTTAAACACACCAAAAAACTGGTCAAACTGTCTATTCTGATTTAGAACAAGAGTTAATACACAAATACATAATATTATGAATGAAAAAGAAGATATTACTATAGATATTACTGACATTTTAAAGGAAAGGAATACTAAAAATAGCTTATGACAAGGATTTCAACAATTTATATAAAATATACAATTTCTGAAAACAGAAGCTAGGTAACCTCACTCAAGAAGCTTATCCTAGCACTCTAGGAGGCTGAGGTGGGTGGATTGCTTAAGTTCAGGGGTTCAAGACCAGCCTGAGGAAGAGCGAGACTCTGTTTCTGCTAAAAGCAGAAAAACTAGCTGGATATTCTCACAGGTGCCTGTAGTCCCAGTTACTCAGGAGTGCCTGACCCGTTATGGGAAAGGGGGTAATCTAGACCCTACAGGTGGAATACTGTATAGGTAGTTTGGGGGAGCTGATTGCTTTAGGGTACTGATTACCCCAAATTCCCAGGGACTTTCTGTCATTGACAGATAGATACAAGTTGTTATGGGAATGTGTTAAGCCTGATTAGGGCCCTGGGAAGTTCCAAAAAGCATCAAAAGTTATGGGTAAAATCAAGCATTGAGCTTTCCATAGCATCTGCAGTCACTAAAATGGGGCCTTTTTGCTAATCAAGTAGTTAAATTTTTTCTTTCTTCCTAAAACTTTACTTGGACTAGCTCTCTTTAATTATTCTGGAGACAATCTTGAGTCATAACCACGCCACCCTAACAATTTATTAAAAGAACGTTGGAATAGTAGCTATATTAATTTCACACCAAAAAGACTTCAGAGCAAGAAAACTTCTCAAGGGCAAAAGAGGGGCATAATGAAAAAGTGGTCTATTCTCCAAGAAGACATAAAAAGACATCAGAAGATCCCTAACAATAGAGTACCAAATACATTAGAAAAAAAATTGACAGAACCTCAAGGAGATATACAAATACATTATTATCATCAGAAATTTCAACACTGCTCTTTTAGTAATTGACATATCTCCAAGAAGGAAAACAGTGAAGAATTACTTCAACTGAACAGCAATATCAAACAAATAAACTTAATTGACATTTTTAGAATTGCTCACCTAGCAACAGCATAAAACACATAATTCTGAAATTTAAAAGGAGCTTTCACCAAAACAGGTCACATTCTGGCCATAAAACACTTTTTAAGAAGTTTGTAATAAAATAAATTACACAAAGTGTATTCTTCTTATACAGCAATTAAACTAATAATAGAATGATAGCTTGAAAATACCAACAAATTTGGAGATTAAGGAAAACAATGTGTGAGCAAAGAAGAAGTCTCAAAAAAATGAAAGAATACTTTGAACTAAATGAACCAAAAATAATAACTTATCAAAATTTGTTGTATTCAACAATGGTAGTTTTCTAAAGAAAGATTTATAACATTAAATGTACATAATTAGAATAGAAGAAAAATATAAAATAAAACGTCTAAGTTTCTAGGTTAATGAACTAGAAAAAGAAGGCCAACATAAACTTAAATGAAGCAGAAAATATGTAATATATCATAAATTTCAGCTCAGAAAATAATTAAATTAAAAATGGGAAAATAATACACAAAATCAGTGAAACCCAAAGCTAGCTCTTTGAAAGTATTAATAAAATAAATAAATCTCTAGTCAGGTAAAAATGATAACAAAGAGAAAATATTAATTACTAAAATCAGAAAAAATGGAGGGGTGGTTGTTATTGATTCTATGGACATTGAAAGTGTAAATGCTTATTATAAACAACTCTATCACCACAAATTAAATGGAACAACTCTGAGGCATAACCTGCAAATATTTTCTCCCATTTGGAGGGCTGTCTGCCTGCTACACTTACTGTGTTCTTAGCAGTGCAGAAGATTTTAGTTTGGTCAGGTCCCAGTGTATTTTTGATACTGCTTCAATTGCCTGAGGAGTCCTCCTCATAAAAAATTCACCCAGGCCGATTCCACGAGAGTTTTCCCTGCACTTTCTTCTAATATTTTTATAGTTTCATGTCTTAAGTTTAAATCTTTGATCCAGTGAGAGTCTATCTTGGTTAATGGTGAAAGGTGTGGGTCCGGTTTCAGTTTTCCACAGGTCGCCAGCCAGTTCACACAGCACCATTTGTTAAATAGGGAATCTTTTCCCCACTGAATGTTTTTAATTGGCTTGTCAAAGATCAAATAGCGGTAAGTAGCTGTATTCCTCTCTTGGTTCTCTATTCTGTTCCATACATCTATCTCTCTGTTTTTGTGCCAGTACCATGCTGTTTTGATTACTATCGATTTATAGTAGTCTCAGGTCTGGTAGCATGATTCCTCCTGCTCTGTTTGGAGGGAGCACAATTGGTGGGATCACACCTATGGTGCATCTTAGCAGGGTACTGGTGAAACTTATTAAATGTAGAATATCAATGTCT
>CAUYRH010103229.1:0-10606 GCA_963574655.1 Perodicticus potto | reverse complement strand
TTGCCTATTACTGATTACACTAATCAGATTTATGTTTTCCAGAAAGGTCATCAAGCCACACGCAATAAAGATGGTCCCAGTCCATGAACCCCTGTATCACTCTCCCTCCAGAGAAACCCTAATTGCCCCCTTCTATCATCGCCTGATTCAGTAGGAAGCAGTTAGATCGAGTCTTTGCATCTTTTCCCTAACAGCAGTTAGGGTTTCTACTCAGAGAGGAAGAATTGATGCAGGACATCTGGCGCCCTAGCCAGCTCAGCGGAGCTGGCGGACCTGCCGCCTCCTCCTTGGTGGTGTTGGTGCTGCGGCAGCCAGTTGAAGAGCCAGCGGGCTGGATGACAGGCAAGGAGGGGGACCTCCAACGCCCACCAAAGGCTCCAATAGCCAAAAAGGCTGGACAACTGCTGAGGAGACACCTGTGCCTTGGTGTCTCCTTTACTTTACACTTAGGACTAAATGTGGAACCCCCATTTCCTGTGCCTAGGTCAATTTCTTGTGAATTTCCTAGGCCTCAATTCCATGAATGGACTGTATCCATTCATTTGTACACTCATTCACCTTGCCCCCAGTGGAAGGGACTGTATTCATTCGTTTCCTGGCCAAGGAACCCATACACCTATATATACCCTGAGGCTAAAGGCCTAAAGGAGGAGATGGGGAAAGACCGGAAGAGGAACGGAGAGAGCTTCTCTCTCCCCACTTGAATTCTCTCCCTCTACCAGGAACTTTAGTGTTTTCTGTATTCTTTTCTGTAAATCAATTCTGTCTGATCACTGAGGGGTGAGGTGGGGGAATAATCTAATGAAGAATAATAAAATACATGTATTTAAAAAAAAAAAAAGAAAACTAAGGACTGAAGCTCCCTGGGAAGAAAAAAGGCACTCTGGGTGGAGAAGCAGTATGACACTCACCATCTCAGCTCAGATCTTTGGTGATGGGGATCAACCCTGAGGGACCTAACATCCCAGTGCTTTGTCACAAGAAGTTTCAAACTCACTGGCAGCAGTAGGTTTTGCACTTTTCAAGGCAGAAAAGCTCTCCAGAAGCTTGGGAACCTGACAATTAATTACCAGAGGTGTGAGGGAAGGAGAGCCCAAACCCCTATTTATACTTTCCACAGGGTTTCAGATTTTTCAGGGGTTGATCTCTGCTAAAATATTGCTCCTTTTTTTTCTGCCCCCACAACTTCCTGTGGAATCTTCTGACACTTTTCTCTTGAATTACACCTGAGCTATGTGTTTTTCAACTAAAGCTTTTCCTACTTGCTGAGGTGATCTGATGACTGATGTCTCTATTCATCCATCTTTCCCTTCCCAAAGTGGCTGGCATTTTATTCCCTTCTTTGATGAATCTTTGAATGTGGGTCACATATGGAAGGGCATACTTTGAGAGTAGGTGGACCCTGAAGGTGTGATGACTAGAAGCTATCTGGTGCCTATACTCAGAGCAACTGGGCAGCAAACCACTCCTGAAGGGGATCTAAGCAGTGTATTTCTATATCCACCTCAACTGGGTGAGCTAGGTCAAGTTTGAAAGCCTCTACAAGCCTCAGCTCTCTTTTTAAAAAGTTGGAGCAATAATATTTATCTCAATTTTTAGGAAAGCAACTCAACAAATACAGATATTTTAATAATAGCTTCTCACATCTTCCCTGTTCCTGTTGCTTCTCAAAACCTTTTCTTAGAGCCCCTTTTATTGAGCTTGCTCTCCTCTTTATGCCTATTTTGCTTTCCAACTTGCTGGATTCTCCAGTGGTCAAACTTAACTGGATACCAGAAGAGATAGGAGCTTTTGATGTTCTCCATATGTGGTCAAGTCTCATGAAGCAGAGAGCAAAGTGAAAAAAAGTGCAGAGTATATTTGGGAGGGCCTACAGTAGATATCTGTCACATTCTTACAAATGTACAGCATGTAACAGGTAGGTAATTTCTCTCACATTATTAATAATTAATAGTAATTTGGCTCAGATGAAGGAATAATGACATGATAATAGCTTGTAGAAGAGAAGTAGTAAAAAATAAGTGAAATATGGAGACAAGTGGCAATTCTAGTAGCAAAATACACTAGTGTTTCATATCCTTTCTACTGCCTGTTGGCTAACTGCCCAGTTTACAGACAAAATATAGGATGCTAGTCCCCAGGTCAGGAAATTCCTGTGGACCAAAAAATATAAACGTTCCCATTTAAAAGATTTTAAAGACCTGCATGGAAACAAAGAATAATTCATTTCTTAAAGGAAAGGAAGTTTGTGGAAGCTGATATAACATGGCTGCTTGTGAACAGAAATCACAAAGACTAACTTACCAATTGGATAATTACCTAGAGCTAAGGTGGAGAGCAGAGGAAAAATACTTAGGGAATATAATGGAATAACATCAGCTCATGGTTAAGTGCATTAGAACCATTGTGTTCCTTCTTGGACCCTGTATCTATTATATTCTCTAATAGATATAGGAAAATTCATTTAGCTCATGATTTTTTTGAGTAGACTATGTAGTTTTTCTCATCTGGATTGGTAACACTAATCTCTGCTGGGCTGTCTCATAAATCTATGATCAACGGGTGGATTGGTTGGCAGAAGGATGACCTAGAATGGTCTCACAGTCTGGCATTTGGGAGGCTCTTGGCTGAGCCTCTCATTTTTTTATACTTGTCTTCTTATCCAAGCCTGGCTTAGGCTCATTCACATAATGGTCTCAGAGTGTCCAGTGCAACAAGGAAGGAAGTCCCAGAGTGAAAGCACTGTTTAAGCCCCTGCTTGTGTCACATTTATTAAAGTTCTATTGGCCAAAAGAAATCATGTGGCCAACCCAAATTTAAGGAGTGAAGAAAACATTACACTTCTAGATGGGAGGATGTAGACACCTTTAAGAGTGAATCAAATCATTGATCTGATGGTGAGGACATTAAAATAACAAACAATAACGAAACCCCACTGATGTCTATGCATTACTATTTTAAAGTATTTTCTGCCTAAAACTACTTTTGTTTGAAACTCACAGCTGACTTTGACATATTTTGTTTGGAGCAAAATGATCACAAACTTACTGCTCTTAAAAAGAGTTGTTTTATAGATGTTGACAGAAGAAAGATCAAGTCTCATTTGTGGAGCCTAAAATTTTGCTTTGACATTGGCTCCACTAATTCCCTAACTTTCTTCTAGCTCTTTAGCAATGCAGGTTTCTTACCTCATGCTTACAAACACCACTACAGGACTGAACACATCACCTCCTTAGTTTCCTTTGATATTTTAAGAACTTTAGTATGTCACATATAATAGTGCCCCCTTTACAACATTTAGGAAAAAATAACTGGGTCAGATGTAGTGCCTCAGGGCTGTAATCGTAGCACTTTGGGAGCCTAAGTTGAGAGGATCACTTGAGACCAGGAGTTTGAAACCAAACTGGGCAACATAGTGAGATTCCATCTCTACAAAAAGTATATTAAGAATAACCTGGGCTACTCAGGAGGCTGAGGCAGGAGAACTGCTTGAGTTTAGGAGTTTGAGGTTACAGAGAGCTCTGATCATACCATTACCCTCCAGCCTGGGTGAGAGAGACTTTGTCCCATTAAAAACAAAATCAACCAAACAACAACAACAACAACCAAAAGAGAAAAAAAAATCCTGAAATGCTTTTTAAAGCTCAACCCCCAAACTCCATCCTTTAGGTGGAGCTGATACTAAATAATTATGCCACTGATAAAATAATCCAGGATATTTTCCATTAGGTTATCTGGTTACATGAGCTCTGTTGTATTGGCCCTATGCAAACATTTTCTCTCACACAGAAGATATTGGTTTATCGAGGCTCAGTGCCCATAGCTCAGTGGCTAGGGCTCCGGCCACATACACTAGGTCTGGTGGGTTCGAAACCAGCCTGGGCCTGCTAAACAACGACGACAACAACAACAACAACAACAACAACAAAAACAACAACAAAATAGCCAGGCATTGTGGCAGGTGACTGTAGTCCCAGCTAATTGGGAGGGTGAGGCAAGAGAATAGCTTAATCCCAAGCATTTGAGGTTGCTGTGAGCTGTGATGCCTGGGCATTCTATCGAGGGAGACATAGTGAGACTGTGTCTCAAAAAAAAAAAAAAAAGAATAAATTGGTTTATTGAAAAGTTGATCTACTTTTTTTCCTATTTGGTACCTTAAAAGTACATAGTTTTTGATTTACATAACAGAAGAGATGAAAAAATAAACACATTTAAAAATATTTTGGTAATTTCTTACATGAGTGAAAAATTAATGAATCAAAATAAATAAAAGTGGCATTCTAGGATTTGGGTGACTTGTATCTTTCTTACCTTTCCCTGTGCTCTAAGTAAAAAAAGAAATAGAGTTTACTTCATCATTCTCTGAATATTTGACTTATTCACCCTTACTGAGGTTATGTTCTAATGGCAGCAGCCATTATGGTAATGGTTTTATTTATTGATAGGGTCCTTATGATTTTCTGAGGAACTAAAGACCATTGCATTTGCCCATGCAATTTTCTTAAATAAATGGAGACAAGCTTTACAGGCTTGCATAAATAGCATGTTTATTGTTTCCAAAAAAGTAGTTTGGGAGGTTTTGCAAAGTATCCAATTCTTTCTAAATAGTGAAGGGGGTCTCTGAAAAGCAGGGAGCATCCCTGAGGAAAACAGTTAGAAATTAACAATATAAAGCATAGGGCTGGAGGAGATTAACAATAGGAATGAATTTATCTAAAGGCAGAAGGAACCAGAAGGCAGAGCACCCTGGTGCTGACAGAGAAAGGGAGTCCTGAGAAGGTGGGGGAAGTCACCTTTCCTACAGAGTGAAGGTTGCTATGTCTGAGGATGATTTTAGAATTACCTCTATCATTGATGTTGATCTTGCACCAGGGTCTTATCTCTAGTGCGAGCCAGGAACTGGATGGGAGATTCTGATGTTCTCCAGGAACACTGATTTTGAAGGATTTATAGGGAGTGCAAAAAGGGTTGCTGTGAAATACAAATTAAGAAAGAATATGACACTAGATAAATGTAGCTTTTAGGTATATAAGAAGTAAGAAGTAAAGATTTGAGTAGAGGAAGGTGAGCCATTTCTAACCCTCCCCCACCGTTGAGCCTTATCTTAACTGTAGAGCTTTTTTGTTTCTTTCAATAAACTCTGAATACTCTGTGATGTGTACTCTTTATTTCATCCTGGTTGTCCCATCTGCTCTGAAAAGGTGTGTCAACTAAGAGCTTCTGACAGGGTACTCCCTGGTGTGGCTTGAAAGGCCTCTCTGGTAGCAAGCAAGCTTTTCTCTGGTTCTCTTTTCACAAGGGTCACCCGTCCTAGTCTGTTTTTGTGCTTCTGTGTTCCTTAGTGGTGTGTCTTTCACTTCTTTGTCTGACCACCCAAGAACCCGCAGTTTAAAGTTCCAGCGCACTTTTTTTTTTTTGGCCGGGGTTGGGTTTGAACCCACCACCTCCAGCATATGGGACTGGTGCCTTACTCCTTTGAGCCACAAGTGCCACCTTCCAGCACAATTTTAATAGGAATGTAGACCTTATCCGTGCTGACTCATTTCTTTCTTGCTACATTTAAGATTCTTTATTTGTTTTTCTTTTGATAATTTGATTATAATGTGTTTGGATGATGCTTTCATTAAATTTATCTATGTGGGCTTCTTGAATGGAAAGATTAATATTTTCACATATTTGGAATGTTTTTAGCCATTCTTCTTCTTCTTCTTCTTTTTTTTTTTTTGATACAGAGTCTCGCTTTGTCACCCTTGGTACAATGCTGTGGCATCATAACTCACAGCAACCTCAAACTTGTGGGCTTAAGTGATTTTCTTGCTTCAGCTTTCTGAGTAGCTGGGAATACAATTGCCCTCCACAATGCCTGGCTATTTTTAGAGACTGTGTCTCAATCTTGCTCTGGCTGGTCTCAAACTCTTGAGCTCAGGCAATCTATCCGCCTCAGCCTTCCAGAGTGCTGGGATTATAGGAGTGAGCCACGGTGCCTGGCCGCCATTCTTCTTTTTTAAATTTCAGATTAATATATGAGTACATATGATGAGGTTACATTATTTTTAGGGTAAAGTCTGAATTATAGTTGGATTCTGCACCCATAAAAAGTGCCCTATTCTTCTAGATTGTACCCATTAGGTGGGAATGTACCAAACTCCCTCTTTACCCTTCTTGAATTTAATTGTGCTTCTCTTGAGTAGGCTTGTAGTTGTTAATCCACTACTTTCAATTTAGTACTGAGTACATGGGATGCTTACTTTTCCATTCTTGAGATACTTTACTTAGGAGAATGTTCTCTAAATTCTTCCAGGTAAATATCAATGACGTAAAGACTCCATCTTTTTTATGGTTAAATAGTATTCCTTGGTAGACATATACCACAGTTTATCAAACCTTTCATGGGTTGATGGGCACTTGCGTGTTTCCACATATTGGCATTTGTGAATTGTGTTGCTATAAACATTTAAGTACAAATGTCCTAATAATAAAATGATTTTTTTTCTTCTGGGTAGATGCCTAGTAATGGGATTGTGGTATAAAATGGAAGGTCTACTTCTAGTTCTTTAAGGACTTTCCATATCTTTTCAAAAAGGAAGTATTAATTTGCAATCCCAAAAAGAGTGCATAAGTGTCCCCTTCTTTCTTTACCCATGCCCAGCATCTGCAGTTTTAGGACCTTGGGGCATGGACTATTCTCACTGGAGTGAGGTGATATCTCAAGGTGCTTTTGATTTGCATTTCTCTGATGACTAAGGACAGTTTGTATATTTTCCATGTGTTTGTGGCCATTTGTCTGTCTTCTTGAAAGAAGGTTCTATTCATGTCTCTTAGCCAGTGATTAATTGGGCTGTTTGCTCATTTCTTGCTGATTTTGCTTGAGTTCTTTGTAGATTCTTGTTATTAGCCCTTGCCAGATTTATAATGTGCAAACATCTTCTCCCATTCTGAAACTTGTTTGTTTGCTTTGTTTATGGTGTACTTAGCTGTGCAGAAACTTTTAAGCTTGTTCGGGTCCCATTTATTTATTTTGGCTGTTGCTGCAACTGTCAATGGAAACTTCTTCATAGTTTTCTCCCCCAGGCTGATATTGTTAAGAATGTTTTCCCACAAATTCTCCTAGAGTTGTCATCATTTCCTGCCTTAGATTTAAATCTTTTATTCAGTGCGAGTTAATTTTCATCAGTGGGTCCAATTTTACTCTTGTACATGTGACTAACCAGTTCTCCCAGCCCCATTTATTAAATAGGGATTATCTTCTCCAGTGTATGCTTTTGTTTACTTTATCAAAGATCAGATGGTAATCTGAGACTGGTTTCACCTCTGGGTTCTCTATTCTGTTCCATAGATCCATGTCTCTATTTTTATGGCAATAGCATGTTGTTTTGATCACCATAGACTTATAGTCTGAAATTTGGCAATGTGATGCCTTCAGATTTGCTTTTATTTCATGGAATTGAATTGGTTACTTTTTTTTTTTTCCTGGTTCCATACAAAATGAAGAACTATTTTTTCAAGTTCTTCAAAGTATGATTTTGGTGTTTTAATGGTGATTGCATTGAATTTATAGATTACTTTGGGAAGTATAGACATTTTAACAATGTTGATTCTTTCTAGCCATGAGCATGGTATATTCTTCCATTTATTAACATCTGTTATTTCTTTTCTCAGGGTTTCACAGTTCTCTCTGTAGAGATCCTTCTCATCCTTCGTTAAGTGTATTCCAAGGTATTTAATTTTCTTGGAAGCTTCTGTCCAGGGTACTATGTCTTATGTCCTGGGTTTAATATCAGTGTGATATTTTCTTCATAGAAAAAGTTCAGCAGGTTTCTTTCCTTCTCAATGTTGTGGAATATGTTCTGCAATATAGGAATGAGTTCTTCTTTAAAGATTTGGTAAAATTCTAGTGTAAACCATCTGGTCCTGGACATTTTTTTTGTTGTTGGATGCTTTTTTTTTTTTTTTTGAGACAGAGCCTCAAGCTGTCACCCTGGATAGAGTGCGTGGCATCACAGCTCACAGCAACCTCCAATTCCTGGGGTCAAGCGAGTCTCTTGCCTCTGCTTCCCAAGTAGCTGGCACTACAGGCACCCGCCACAACGCCTGGCCATTTTTTGGTTGCAGCCATCATTGTTGTTTGGCGGTCCTGGGCTGGATTCGAACCTGCTGGCTCAGGTGTACGTGGCTGGCACCTTAGCCCATTGAGTCACAGGCGCCGAGTCAGCTTTTTTTTTTTTTTTTTTTAATCATTGTTGCAATTTTGGTGCTTGGTATTTGTCTCTTCAAAGTTCTATTTCTTTCTAGGGAGGTAGTGTAATTCCAGGAATTTGTTCATTGCCTCCATATTTTCAAATTTCTGGGCATAGAATTTTTGGCAGTATTCTGTGATGATCTTTTGTGTCTCTGTGTTGTCTATTGTTATTTCACCCCCTTTTATGATGGAGGTTATTAGAGATGTTACTTTTGTGTTTCTGGTTAATCTGGTGAAAGTTTTAACAATTTTATTTATCTTCTTTTTCAGAGAAACAACTTTTTGCTTTTAGTTTTATTGATGTTAGAATGCTTTTTATTTTTTTTGCTTTTATTTATTTCTAATCTAATTTTGGCTATTACTTTTCTTCTAGTTGGTTTGGAATTGAAATACTTTTCTTTATCTAGTTCCTTGAGATGATTCGTTGATAGTTGATTTGCACTCTTTCAGTCTTCTGGATTTGGGCATTTAATGCAATAAATTTCCCTCTTGAATTGCTTAGAAACCAGCATCCTGCAGGTTTTGATACTTTGTGGCTTCATCATCATTTTGTTTGAAGAGTCTAATGATTTCTTTCTTATTGTTTCCTTGACCCAGCAATCATTCAGCCAAAGGTTGTTTAGTTTCCATCACTTCATGTGTGGATGTGAGTTTCTGTTAGAATTGAAATCTACTTTAATTCCATTGTGGCCTGTGATGATACAAGGTATCATTTTTATTTTTAAAAAACTTGTTGAGGTTTGATTTGTATCTAAGGATATGATCTACCTTGGAGAACAGTCCATGAGCTGACGAGAAGAATGTATATTCAGTGGCAATGGGATGAAATATGCTGTATTTCACTTGACCTAGCGTTGTGTTTAAGTCCACTGTTTCTTTGTGTAGTTTCTTCCTGGAGAATATGTCCAGTCTGTCAGTGGGGTATTGAAGTTCCTGACAATTATGGTGTTATAGGATATCATATTTTTTAAATCAAGTAGGGTTTATTTTATAAATCTGGATATAGTATAAAAATTTATACTAAATTTTATAAATGTAGTGTCCATCTTTGTCTTTCATTAGTTTTGTAGCTTTTTAAAAAAACTGACACAGGGTTTCACTTTGTCACCTTTGGCAGAGTGCCCTGGTGTCATAGCTCACAGCAACCTCAAACTCTTGGGCTCAAGTGGCCTCCCTAGTAACTGGGACTACAGGTGCCCACCACAATGTCCAGCTTTTTTTTTTTTTTATTGTTGTTGTTTAGCAGCCCCAGACTGGGTTCGAACCCACCAACCCAGGAGCATGTGGCCAGTGCCCTAACCATTGAGCTACGGGAGCCCGGCCCCAAAGTTTTGTAGCTTTAAAGACAATTGTATCTGTGAAAGGGATTGTGACTGTTGCTGTTTGTTGTTTCCACTTGCCTGAAACATTGTTTTCCATTCCCTCTCCCTGAATCTTGATTAGTCTGTGTGCTAGATGCATTTTCTGATGGCAGCAAATACTTCATTTGTGTATTTTTTAACCAGTTGGCCAGCCTGTGCCTCTTCATTGGGTAGCTCAAACTGTTCACATTTATTGAGAGAATTGTTGAATAGGGAAAAGCTTTGTTCATATGGTGTGTGTGGGTCTGTTGCCTTATTTTATCACTTAGCCCATTTTGGAAGCTAAGGTTTTCCTTTTAGTTTTGAGTGACTTTACTTTGCTGGTGGTCCATTGTCTTGGTCTGTTGTGTAGTACTGGTCTACATATAACAGGTTTCATAGTGACAAATTTTCTCAGTGTTTTCTTGTCAGTAAAAGATTTCATTTCTCCATTGAATATGAAGCTTTGCTTTGCAGGATACAGAATTCTAGGCTGTAAGTTGTTTTGTTTGAATAGATTGAAGGTGGGAGTGCATAAAGTTTTAGTTGAGAGATCTGCAGTCATCTTGACTGATTTGTCCTTGTAGGATAGGTGCTGTGTATTCCTGAATGCTTACAGAGTTTTCTCTTTCATTTTGACTTTGAACTGTTTAATTATACTTTGTCTAGGAGATTCTCTGTGTGAATTGAGATGATCCATTGTTTGATAGCTGTCTATCAAACAGAAGGAGTGTGTCTGAATTTTTGGCAATGTTTGGGAAATTTTCAGTTATAATATCATCCAGTGGGCCTTCCATGCCATTGGGACTCTCTTCTTCTCTCTCAGCAATATCTATAATTTGTATGCTTGTATACTTCATGTAGTCCTATGTAACTCTCTAAGAGTTTGCTCTGCTTTTACTCTCTTCTGCCTCTTTAAATGACTAGGTTAGCTCAAGAACTTTGTCTTCAAGCTCTAAGTTTCTTTCTTTCCATGGTTAAATCTGTTGTTGAAATTTTCTACTACATTTTGAAACTCCCTAAATGA
>CAUYRH010103223.1:0-19677 GCA_963574655.1 Perodicticus potto | reverse complement strand
TGGATAGAGTGCCATGGCATCACAGCTCACAGCAACCTCCAATTCCTGGGCTCAAGCGAGTCTCTTGCCTCCACCTCCCAAGTAGCTGGGACTACAGGCCCCCGCCACAACACCTGGCCATTTTTTGGTTGCAGCCATCATTGTTGTTTGGCAGGCCTGGGCTGGATTCGAACCCACCAGCTCAGGTGTATGTGGCTGGCGCCTTAGCCCGTTGAGCCACAGGTGCCGAGCCCAGATGATTTCTTGAGAAAGGGCTATGCGTAAGTCTAGAGGAGAAAATGAGAAATGAAATGGGGTGTCACTTCCTCTTCCCGCAGTCTAGAAAGCCTGGGTTTCAGTGGGCCCCTTAGAGCTTGCCGCAAAGTTCTCTGCAGCTGGAGGACTCCAGGGACCAGCCTGAGACAGCCGAAGCAGGCGGAGGCCAGGCAGAGAGAGGGAAGAAAATGTTGTTTCTTGTGGACCAATGGAAAGTCTCCAAGGCAGCTATTGAGGGTCATCTTAAATCCCATCCAGTACAATCAGGGCCATCAGGGCTGTGAGGCACCTCAGCGGGAGGGAAGTGGGAGAACTTCAGATCCTCCTGGCTCCACGGGGAGCGTCCTGGGAACTGCTGCTAAGCCCCCAGCTTGGGGACCTCTGAGGACCACCAGGGCAGTCATGATCACAAGAGTCACCTTTATCCACCTACCATCCTGATGACCTGACAACCTGATGTCTGGAGACAAAGGTACCACCTGGTGACTTTACCTTTTCTCCCTAGAGGCAGGGGCCTTGTTAGCCTGCTGGTGGGAAAGGGGGTGGGATGGGAGGGAGAGAGAAAAAGCCGCCTTCCTCCTTTCTCAGGCAGCTGGGGAGAAGGAAGAAAATGTGATGCCAAATGAAGTTCAAAGTTTTTCTTTTTATATGGTACTGGACATTCTCCTGACAGGTGGCAATGGTTGTACCTTAAAGGGCTAAGAACTGAGAGCCTGCTATTTCCTGAGGGTGGCAAGACAGTGCATAGTTCTGCTGCAGTTTTCTTTCTTTTTTTTTTTGTGAGACAGAGTCTCACTAAGTCGCCTTTGCCAGGGCATCACAGCTCACAGTAACCTCAGACTCCTGGGCTTAAGCTATTCTATTGCCTCAGCCTCCCGAGTAGCTGGGACTACAGTCCCCTGCCACAACACCCAGTTATTTTTTTTTAAATTGTAGTTGTCATTGTGGTTTAGTAGGCCCAGGCGGGGCTCTAACCCTCCAGCCTTGGTGTATGTGGCCAGCACCCTACTCACTTAGCAGAGCAGATCAAGTCATCCATTTAATTGCTATGCATTACATTTGCTCAAAGTATCAGTCACACATACACACACACACACCTTACCCCATATAGGCCTTTTCTCTCTCACACAATGCTTTAAACTCCTCAATACCATGGCTTCTTTTTTTTTTTTTTTTTTGAGACAGAGTCTCACTAGGTTGTCCTTGGTAGAGTGCCATGGCGTCACAGCTCACAGCAACCTCAAACTCTTGGGCTTAAGTGCTTCTCTTGCCTCAGCCTCCCAAGTAGCTGGGATTACAGCACCACAATGCCTGGCTATTTTTCTGTTGCAGTTGTCACTGCCGCTCAGCTGGCCTGGGCTGGGTTCAAACCCGCCAGCCTCTATGTATGTGGCTGGCGCCGTACCCACTGTACTACGGGCACCGAGCCAATACCATGGCTTCTTGTACCTCTGTAGCCCTTTGGGTGCCCAGCACCATGCATTTTACACACTGCATATACAGCAAATAGCTGCCCATTTATTCACTGATTCTTCTACTCAACATTTGTTGAGAGCCCATGTTTGAACCTGCCACCTTCGGTATATGGGGCTGGCACCCTACTGAGGCTGAGCCACAGGCGCCGCCCAGAGCCCATGTTTAGTAGTAGCAATAGGACGGGAAATGCAATGGACATGCCTTTGGTCTGCCAGGATCTTGCTGCCTGCAGGAGAGGTGTGAGAGAAGTTTCTGTGCAGAGCTGGACACCACTCCATGGGGGCAGGCAGGTGACATGAATAAGTGAATCAGTCTCCAACAGTGACATCCCAGCAAGTGCAAGAAAATAGGCGTGTTGGCAACTTTCGCAGAACAGGATCCCCTGAGCCCCTTAGAAGTTAGCAGCTGTTCTTTATTGTCTCAGGAGACTCCCAACCTGGTATTGCCAGATTGCCTACTTTTCCAAAAAGAGTCAGGAATCTGGATTTTCACGTGAAACCTCCCCAGAAAACATCTGTGGGTCTGTTCAGTCAAAGGGTCACCGTTTGGGGTCCCTGTGCTGTTGTTGGCACTCTCCCCCGGTGTTCTTGTTCATAAAGAGGGGCTGCCAGTAAGCGTGAGCCACGTGCTGCTTCCCGAGGAATTAATTAGTCTGGGATTTGTAGGAGCTTTACACAAAGAACTTAGCTTTATTAAAATAACCCTTTGGCCCAAAGAAAAAATATTTTTAAAATCCCAACCCTAAGTGCTTAATCTGCTAAAATGTACAACAAATAAAATTAACACTCTGGAAAGAGCTTGCTTCCTGTTGCGGAAGAGCCCCTGCAGCCTCAATCATCTGATTACAGAGAAGTGGCCTTTTCTGCCAGGGGTATGACAACAAGCAACAGACTTATACCAAACAAAGTCACGGTCTGGAAGGAAGTAGCCGGCAAGTTTCATGAATTGCAACTTCAGGCAGCGCCAGTAGCTCAGTGGGTAGGGTGCCGGCCACATACACAGTGGGTTCGAATCTGGCCTGGGCCAGCTAAAACAACGTCAACTGCAACAACAACAACAAAATAGCCAGGCATTGTGGCAGGCGCCTGTAGTCCCAGCTACTTGGGAGGCTGAGGCAAGAGGATCACTTAAGCCCCAGAGTTTGCGGTTGCTGTGAGCTGTGATGCCATGGCACTCTACCGAGGGTGACATAGTGAGACTCTGTCTCAAAAAAAAAAAAAATTGCAACTTCACTACCTGGAAAGTGATTCTGTCAGTAGATCTAGTGACACCTTCTATGACTGATTCCCCACTGTGGGGCTGTCCTGCGAGTCCCTGCCCTGGCACTGCTGGGATCAGAAGGCTCAGGAGCCACACGATAAATGGAGCTGGAAGAGTTCTGAGAGACGATGCACAAGAAGGCCGGAGCCCCGGAGAGGCTGCTTCTTGAAACACCTTCTCTCCATGGTCTGTGTCCTCTTCTGGGGACACAGGCGTGGCACTCTTAACAGACTGAGGGCACAAATACAGCCACCTTTCTCATTTTTTTTTTTTTGTAGAGACAGTCTCACTTTATCACCCTCGGTAGAGGGCCATGGTGTCACACAGCTCACAGCAACCTCCAACTCCTGGACTTAGGCAATTCTCTTACCTCAGCCTCCCGAGTAGCTGGGACTACAGGTGCCCACCACAACACCCAGCTATTTTTTGTTGCAGTTTGGCCAGGGCTGGGTTTGAACCCACCACCCTCGGATACGGGGCCGGCGCCCTACTCACTGAGCCACAGGCGCTGCCCCGCGCCTTTCTCATTTTTATCATTAACAACTCCCATCTACCTTTGTTAGCGGGAAAGCTAATCACGTGCCTCTTAAAGGTCCCTTTAAACTTTCTAAGAAACCTAAGCACTTGGTTTAAAGAGGTCAGTATTGATACAGAAAGGGGATGAGGAAGCCCAACCAGTTCACCCAGTTCACCCAGTTCACCAGCACTATTGTTTCAGCTGCTGCCACAGGTGCTGCTGTTGAAGACTGTTTTTGTGCAGCCCAGCACACACTTGCCCTATAGATGAGGGGATAGCCTTGTTGGTGCAGGTCCTTGCCAGCCCAAAATAGTATCCAAGACTGTGAAGAAAGTCCAGAGAAAGATTAGCTAGAAGACTTTTGCTGCAGCACAATTGTCAGAATGGTGAGGGTGTGTCTAACCTGATTCCTCAACTGGCAACTGTGGGATATCAGGCAGGCCACAGGCAGTTCTGTTTTCATAAAGACCTTTCATAACTTCCTAGAAGAGGCTGACCTGTCCGGTGCTACAACACCTTGTGGGCTTAGAAAATGCAGTGGCAGTGGTTATGAGCACAGATTTTGGAATTGGACCTACTTGGCTCAAATTTTGATCCTTTAATAGCCCTATGATTTGGGGGCAAGTTAGTTAATCTTCCTGGGTTCCTTTTTTTCTGTGTATAAAATAGGGATGAAAATGCCTATTTCATGGGTTGGAGAGCTAAGCCACGTGAGAAGCTGAGCATGGTGTCTGACCATGCCTTATTCACAACTGAAATGGTCACACGCAGATGTTTTGTTTGTCTCAGTTACCATGATATTTCTTTTTATCAAAGTAGACCTATCATAACTTGATAACTACAGATAATGATAATATTTTAGCTTGAAGTTTTGGGATAAATTGGATGTATTCAATTTAAATGGGATGTATTCAACCCGCTTTATATTTTAATGACCAAAATTATAGAAAAATTTTTACTTGCAAATCCTATTCAGGGGTGGCCTTGTGTGGTACTTGACATAGAGTGAAAATGTGAGTGTCTGGTTTTTAGCTCTTGTGTCCTTAGACAACACAAACACAGACGGCCACGGAAAGGATGCCCAGTCCACATTCCCACCACTGAACACTAATAGACGGCCACGGAAAGGATGCCCAGTCCACACTCCTGCCACTGAACACTAACACAGATGGCCACGGAAAGGATGCCCAGTCCACACTCCCACCACTGAACATAACGCAGATAGCCACAGAAAGGATGCCCAGTCCACACTCCCGCCACTGAACACTAACAGACGGCCACGGAAAGGATGCCCAGTCCACATTCCCACCACTGAACACTAACACAGATGGCCACGGAAAGGATGCCCAGTCCACACTCCCACCACTGAACACTAACACAGACGGCCATGGAAAGGATGCCCAGTCCACACTCCTGCCACTGAACATAACGCAGATGGCCACGGAAAGGATGCCCAGTCCACACTCCCACCACTGAACACTAACACAGACGGCCTTGGAGAGGATGCCCAGTCCACACTCCCGCCACTGAACATTAACACAGACGGCCTTGGAGAGGATGCCCAGTCCACACTCCCACCACTGAACACTAATACAGATGGCCACGGAGAGGATGCCCAGTCCACACTCCCACCACTGAACACTAACAAGATGGCCACGGAGAGGATTCCCAGTCCATACTCCTACCACTGAACACTAACACAGATGGCCTTGGAGAGGATGCCCATCCACACTCCCGCCACTGAACACTAACACAGACGGCCATGGGAAGGATGCCCAGTCCACACTCCTGCCACTGAACACTAACACAGACAGCCACAGAGAGGATGCCCAGTCCACACTCCTGCCACTGAACACTAACACAGATGGCCATGGAGAGGATGCCCAGTCCACACTCCCACCGGTAAACACTACATAAACCCTCCCAGGTTTACTTTTGGTCTCTAGATTTATTTCTTCATAAAGGACCTCACCTCCTTTGCTGAGAAAATAGAAGCCACGAGCCAGGAATTGCCTCAACTTCCTAATGCCAAATCTCAAATCTCCTGTCTTCAGCTGTCCCCCTTTGCCAATCCCTTGTCCAAGTGGAGAGTGTACCTCCTGCCACCCCCTTCCAAGGGGGCCCTGGGCCCTCTTTCCTCCCGCCTACTCAGGACCCTTGTACTAACCTTCTGCATCACTCCTTACTTTCAACCTCTCTTTCTTCTAGCTTCTTCCAATTAACATTGGAACACGTTCAAAATTTATTAAAAACAAAAAAGTGAAGAAATTTCTTTCCACCTGTATTAATGAGGAAGCAAGTCTGACTGCTATAAAGACCCCGAATAACTGAACCAACCGAAAAACTTTAACACGATAAAAATTTAGGTTTTTCTCACATACGCAGCCTGAGCCTGGCAGGGCAGTGCTGTAGTGTCAGCTGCTTAAATCTCTTTGTTCCACCGTTCCTGGGGAGCTGGCCTTGTCTGCGTGTTCTGCGGTCACTCACATTCCTGCCGAGGGAGTGGGAAAAGAGGGTTGGGGAGACGGGGAGCCCTTCCATGTAGGGCCAGGAATTAGCAACAGGGCCATGCCATGAGGAAGGCTGGGAAATGGAGCCTTTATTCTGACGCCCAGTTGAAATACAAGTGCTATGACCGCAACAGAAGGGAGAATGGATACAGGAGCCCACAAGCAACTTCTACCACCTCACACCATATCCCTCTGAAGTACAGCCCAATCTCAATCTTCTCTTTTTTGCCCTAACTTTTCTTTTCTTTTCAAACCATGTTTTATTTGTACAAATGTATGCTATACGTGCATGTGCAATTTTGTTACAAGCATCCTGGATCGCATAGGGGCCCAGTCAGGGTTTGTAGGGTATCCACCACCTGGGTAGTGGATGCTGTACCTTTAGCTAATTTCTTATCGCCTGGCCCCTCCCTCATCCTTCTGAGTTTCCATCCTCTATAATTCCACACTGTACACCCATGTGCACACATTTTTTGGTACCCACTTATACGTGATATTTGATTTTCTGTGCCTGGTTTCCTTCACTTAAGATAATGACCTCTAGTTCCATCCATGTTGCCACAAAAGACACGATTTTATTCTTTTTTATCTGCCCTAAGTTTTCAAATGAGTTGTCCACCCTTGTTATTTCTATTTTCTCCTGGTGTTTGTTCTCCATATACATGAGGGTTTGCCAGAGCCTTTTGGAGAAAGGGAGCCTATTACACAAGTCCATGCCTTGAAGGTGGGGCATATCAGGGGTGGAATGGGCTACTTGAGAAGACTGAGTAGGGACGGGATGGGAGGGCCAGGCCTCAGAGGCCTGGTTATTGTCCAGGTCGCCCAGGAATGTGCTGGGTCAAACAGCAAACCTGGAAGCATGACCAAGAGGCAAACCAGGCTGGAGGCAGAGAGACTGGATCTGGTGTTAAGCAGGAGGGAGGAGAGGGCATGAAAGGTGGAGAGGAGGGTGGGGGAAGGGTCAAGGAGCCAGAGGGGAGGCAATGAAGGTGACTTTCAAATTCCTGATCTTCTGTTTGTATATGTGGTAATGTGGGGTAATTTCTTCCTGGAATGGGATAGCCCCTTAAAGGAGACACACAGATTATAACAAAATTCTGCTTTTTGTTTTTTGAAGCAGAATCTCATTATGTTGCCCTTGGTAGAGTGCCATGGCGTCACAGCTCACAGCAACCTCAAACTCCTGGGCTTAACCCATTCTCTTGCCTCAGCCTCTCAAGTAGCTGGGACTATAGGCACCCACCACAATGCCCAGCTGTTTTTTTTTTGGTTGCAGTTGTCATTGTTGTTTAGCAGGCCCCGGACTGGGCTCAAACCTGCCAGCTTCTGTGTATGTTGCTGAAGCCCTAACCACTGAGCTTGGGAGCCAAGCCCTTATTTTTTTTTTTAAGCAGAGTCTTACTATGTTGCCCTTGGTAGAGTGCTGTGCCATCACAGCTCACAGCAACCTCAAAGTCTTGGGCTCAGGCAATTCTCTTGCCTCAGCCTCCCAAGTAGCTGGGACTACAGCACCCACCATAATGCCCAGCTATTTTTGGTTGTTGTTGTTGTTGCCATTGTTGTTTAGCAGGCCCAGGCTGGGTTTGAACCCGCCAGCCTCAGTGTATGTGGACGGCACCCTACCCACTGAACTACAGGCACCACCCAAAATTCTTTTTTTCAAACAAAAGTTCTCACATATTTATTACTATACCAGCTTATTAATGAAGAGCATCTAAACAAAGAGAAAACTCATTTTCCCAATGAAGTGTGGCCCATTGTCCAAGTGATGACATTTTCAGCGTGATATGGTAAGATGACAGTGACCATGACACAGTGTAAGTGCATGCCATCTCATGTGCAATTCCTTAAAGACCTCGCTTGGTTCTTCTCCAGTGTCTCCTCTTCGAGTTGTAACTGATTTTGTTACCAATTTTCATTCGAATCCACTGGGGAATGGGATGATTTTATTTTTGTTTCTTGGCCAAAAACCACTTGATTCTGAAAGTCTTATGAGAGGCCATGGCGACAAACAGGACTAATCACACGCACCACAGTGGAGTAGAGAGAGAGAGAGAGAGCGAGGGCTGGAGCAAAATTCTTAAGTGCTTTGATTCCTTTTTGCTTAGATCTGTTTCTACTTAAGATGTTTATAAGGTAACACATATTTGGAGAATTAGAGACGAAATCTGTGAAAATATAGCATTTGATATCAATGCAAAGCACACGTTAACATTAATCTGGATAATTTCTGAGTCACATTGCCTGGGATTGAATCCTATACGAATTAGCTCTGTGGCTTTGGGCGAGTGACTTACCCTCTCCGTTCCTAATTCATAAAGTGGGGATGATAATAGTACATTTAATTTCAATTCAGTTGTTGAAAGTAGCAGAAAATCCAATTCAGATGGCTTTTAACAGTAAAAGGGAAATTATAGATTTATGTAACTCAAAAAATCTCATGGTAGGCCTCAAGTATGGTATGATCAAGTTTCCAGTTTACTTTCTCTGAGATTTCTTTTGATTTTGGTCATGGTAGCAAATTAGGTAGGAATTCAGATTCACCTTTACACACTGTGCCTTCTAGGAAAGACCACTTGCACCTAGAATTCCTAGTCATAGTTCTAAGGCTCACTCTAGCTGAACTGGAGTCATAACTGCCCTGAAATGCAGGAGAGGTAGGCAGAGCTTGCTCCCTAGGCTCCACCCCTGCTAGGTATGGAATTGGCTTCCCTGGAACCTGCTGAACTCCTCTCAGGAGTTAGAAGAAGGGAAAGTGCAAACATGGGCAGTAAGCTGGAGGAATGTGCTGTGTCACACCCATCGGTTTGATCCAGGATTTTTACCCCTAGCAGTTATGACCTAGGTGTCCTGAATGACCTTAGAAAGTAACTGGGGAAATTTTGACACATGCATAAAGGAAAAGACATTATAGGTCACAGCAGTGCTATGTGTATACTCGTGTCCAAGAAGTACACTGTTACCCAGACTTGCATCACTAATGAAACCCTTTCTCTATGGCTGCAATATGACCTTTGTGGGTCACCATTTTTGCCTTCATGGTCCCCTTCCTCCATAAAAAGTATTAGGAATTATATTTTATTACTGAGTTGGTATTGATGGGATTCAGGACACGCTACCCCAAAATATTGTACCTTAGCATATGAGAAAACAGAAGAAGGGAGAAGGTCTTCTCCTCTTCCCCTCACCCTACTCCCCCAAACGGGTCATAAAAGAATTCTCTGACCTTCCTGTGAAGAAAATTCTTCATTCCAGTAGCGCCACTCCTACTCCCAAGGAAAAGAATGTCCTTATCTCTGGAGAGAGAGGCATAGAATGAAGGATCTAGACAAACAGGCCTTGCTAAGGCCCCAGTTTATTACCCTTAGAGCACACCTTTTTGTTCTCCAATAATACTTCTGCACAACTGTGTCTAAAGATACGTAGTTTTCTCTTTGGATGGCTCCCGTGTCACAAAAAACATATTAAATAAATTTGTATGCTTTTCTTTTGTTTGTCTTTAATTGTAGGTGCCTCACCCATGAACTCTGTGACTCTTCTCTGTGAAGTCTTTTTCCCCTACAGTATAAAGATAACTAAATTAATATTATATATTAAAATACTGTCCTCTGGTTTAAAAAAGAAATGAAAGCATTTTCATAGATCCTTAAAGATATCACGTGTTCTAGGCACTGTACCAGCTATGCCTGACAGATATGCCCACCATGACTCTACCCCAAAGCACAACAGAAGAAAAAGTTTCGATATCCTCTTCACCAAGAATTTTATCTTCTTTATGTTGGTTGTGGCATTTTCTGATCATCTCAGTTTTTATGGAGCTTGGTCTACCATCTTGCTTTTGAAAACCCAAGTTGTCTAATGCTTACCTGACAGAATGAGGAATCCAGGGACCACCAGGGCCATAAAATGCTACAGGCAAGATGGAGGTGTGGCAGAGATGACCTAAAAATAATTAGCCAACTCACAAAAAGGCAGAAAGGGAAGTGTTCCTTGCAATGATCAAGTGTTGAAGCTGTTCTGTCATTGGATGAGGAATAGGGAAGAAGCCTAAAATGGTCCCAATATGCTGCACACTTTCCTCTCTTCTGTTAAGCTTCTATAATTTGGGTATGTTTATCCTGTTATAGAAAATTTAACCATAACCAGGTTAGGTTGTGCTGTAGTAACTAATAATGCCAAAATCTCAGTGTTTAAAACAACAGAGATCTGATGGGTGTAGTGTCTCATACCTGTAGTCCCAGCTACATAGGGAGGCTGAGATGGGAGGAGTTCAGTAGTTAAAGGCTGCAGTGAGGTGGGATCACTCCACTGCACTCCAGCTTGGGCTACAGAGTGAGACCCTGTCTCTAGTAAAATAAAATAAAATAAAATAATATAGAAAAACAATGAAGATTTCTTTTGTATTCATTCTACATGTCCTTCTTCTTCTTCTTTTTTTTTTTTTTGTAGAGACAGAGTCTTACTATTTCACCCTAGGTAGAGCGCCGTGGCATCACACAGCTCACAGCAACCTCCAACTCCTGGGCTTAGGCGATTCTCTTGCCTCAGCCTCCTGAGTAGCTGGGACTACAGGTGCCCACCACAACGCCTGGCTATTTTTCTGTTTTGCAGTTCGGCAGAGGCCGGGTTTGAACCTGCCAACTTCTGTATATGGGGCCGGCGCCCTACTTGATGAACCACAGGCGCCACCATTCTTTTTTTTTTTGAGACAGAGTCTCACTATGTTGTCCTCAAGGTGGCACCATAGCTCACAGCAATCTTAAAATCTTAGATTTAACTGATTCTCTTGCCTCAGCCTCCCGAGTAGCTGGGACTATGCAGGCGCCCACCACAACTTCTAGCTATTTTTTTTTTTTTTTGGTAGTTGTCATTGTTGTTTAGCTGGCCCAGGCCAGGTTGGAACTCCCCAGCCCCAGTGTACGTGACCGGTGCCCTAACCACTGAGCTACAGGCGCCACGCCTCTACGTGTCCTTCTTGGGGTCCCAGGTGGATGAAGTAGCAGCCATCTGCAATGAGGACACCAGTGGTGGCGGGAAGGAGGGAAATGTGGAGTCCGGCAGGTTGTGAACTGTCTGTAGAGACTGCCACCTGGGACTAACCCTGTAACTTCCACTTAACTTTTCTTTGGCCTCCAACACTCATGAAGAAGGTGAGAAGTGCAAGTCCACCATGTTTCCAGCGGGGATGAGTGCGAGTATGGGTGCCTGCCCTCATGATTAGTATAATAATTTTAACTCCTCCCTGTTTTTTCTTTAATATTCACAAACTCTGTATATGGCAACTAATAGCTCAATTCTAGGGTTAAGGAAAGCATCCACCTGCAAAGCTGCTGGTGACACCTTGTGGCCACCAAGAAACACCACGCTGAGCCATCCCAGAACTGGGCTGAGCAGCTTCTGTCAGGAGGCCTTGGGAATAGAAAGGGCCTGGGGCTCCCTGGAGGGCAGAAAGGCTTCTTGAGATGGCCGCCAGGGGATATGGGCTCTCTCAGTAGTAAAAGGAATGTGACCTCAC
The DNA here is from genome assembly GCA_963574655.1 of Perodicticus potto. Lineage (NCBI taxonomy): Eukaryota > Metazoa > Chordata > Mammalia > Primates > Lorisidae > Perodicticus > Perodicticus potto. The sequence goes on along the minus strand of CAUYRH010103223.1, from coordinate 8,144 downwards.
TTTCTGCTCCCAGACAGTGAAGCAGGACACATTGTGATGTGTGGTAATCTGCATAATAAAATCTCCGTGCACCTGCACGGGAAGAATGGATAATGACTTTGCATCATGTCCATCCCAAAAGCTAAGTGAAAGAAGCTAGATACAAAAATATAACTACAGATGTCAGTTTTAAAAGAGAGAGAGTATGTGTAGCAAGTATGAATCCATCCATGAACAATATAAGCAAGAAATATTTAATACTGTCTGGGTGTGGTGACTCACGCCTGTCATCCCAGCACCATGGGAGGCTGAGGTGGGTGGATTGCTTGAGCTCAGGAGTTTAAGACCAGCCTGAGCAAGAACAAGACCTCATCTCTACTAAAAACAGAAAAAACTAGCCAGGCATTGTGACAGGCACATGCAGTCCTAGCTGCTTGGGAGGCTGAGCCAAGAGGATTGCTCAAGCCCAAGAGTTTGAAGTCGCTATGAGCTATGACAGCACAGCACTCTACCCAAGGCAACAGAGAGAGATTCTTTCAAGGGAGATGAGAGAGAGAGAGAGAGAGAGAGAGAGATTTAATTCCTTTATGTCCTTCGAATCAACTTAATTTTTTCTGCCTCTGAGCCCTCACTTATTCTGATGAAAATTTACCCTTAGCTATTTTTAGGGTTTCCCATTGGTACAGTTGTTCTGGGGTCCCTGACACAGCAGCAAAACATTAGGGTGTTGTTGTGATTTTGGCCCCCTGATACAGCCTCTTCTAGTCCACAAGGGACCTGCAGGCTCTAGCATCTGGCTGGGGAACAAGAATCCTGGTGGGCCCAGGACATGCTTTCTCAGATGCACCTTCCAAAGTGCCACCCTCAAAGTCCTGCCACCCCTTCTCTCCCCCTTCATCCCTAACTCTCTGCCACCTTAACACCTCAGCCCCACTGCCCCCCTTCAGGATACTTACTTCTTCAATGGGTTTAAGTTTTTCAAAAGGAAAAAGTGTATTAGCTTTGCTGAAAAACTTGAATAAAGGAATACCAGCAACATGAAAAATAGATGTCTTAAAAATTATCCTGCTGCAACTCCCAGAAGTGCTGAGCTTTCAAGGAGAAAAAAGAGAAAAAAGGAAAGGGCGGCACCTATGGCTCAAAGGAGTAGGGCGTCAGCCCCATATGCCAGAGGTGGCGGGTTCAAACCCCGCCCCAGCCAAAAAAACCAAAAAAAAAAAAAAAAAAAAAAAAAAAAGGAAAGAGAAAGCACCAGGAACCAAGTCCAAAGCCCAGGCTTCATTTCACTTTGGGATGTAAGAAGCAATGGTGAGCAAAGACACAGGTAAACCAGTGAGTAAACCTAAAACCATTCAAGAAGCCCACCTGTGGCCTTCTAAAAAGAAAATTATCAAACTAATTTAGGGCATATAAAAATGAGATGGGACTAAAAAACGAATAACAATAATATATAAAATGGGAGGGTGATGATCTAACTTAATATTTTAATACCATTGAATTTTTTAGGATGGGAATAAAGATAGTGGTTCACTTTATATTTTGTAATGCTAAGTATACACGTTTGAAGTTTAGGATATCCATTAAAATAATAAAAACTGAGTGTACCTTAAAAGAGGCCTAGGTTTCCATCTGAAAAGGGAGGTGGAGGAAAAATATAGAGAATAAGGCATGAATTAAGAATCAGGAAAGAAATATGCTATGCATACATATAAATACATATAAGGAACTATTAATAACCACCTCCTAATGTTACAGTGAATATTTATGAAGAGTGAGGTTCCAGGTCAGTTTTATTTTCTTTTTCATACTTATGATAGCCAGCTTCCCAAAAGGCCCTCAATAAGCCCCCTCCTGGTGTTTACATCCTTTGTGGGCTTCTCCCACGCTGTAACTGATCAGTAGAATACACCAGAAGTGATGGTTCATCAATTCCTATTGAGGCCACAGAAGGCTGTGGCTTCCATCCTGGGTTCTTCTCTTTTTCTCTCGAATCATTTGCAATTGGTGGGAATTTTGTCCTGAGCAACCATTCAAGAAGCCCACCTGTGGCCTCCTGCCAACAGCTGCATGAATGAGCTTAGAAGCAGATCCTGCAGCCTCGATCAGGCCTTCAGATGACAGCAGCCCTGGCAACATCCCAACTGCAGCCTCCTCAGAATCCCTGAGTCAGAAATATCCAACTGAGCTGCTTCAAGTCACTGCAAGATAACAAATATTTATTGTTTAAGCTGCTAGGTTTTAGAGATAATCTATACATAGTAATAAGAAACTAATACAATACTTCCTCTGCAATTTTCAAATTCTATATAAAGTACATATACTGCTTACAACCAGAAAAAAGAAATGTGTTAAATGATCAATCAAGTAAATCTCTCATTCCAATGTGATAAAGGGCAACTTGTTTCATTATGTTGTTACCCTCAGCACTTGGCACATCTATATCAGCTGATGGCTGTGTGATGAGACCCCAGCTACATGCCAGAGAGGCCTGAACAGGCTCTGCTCTTAATTTTGGTTTTACCAGACACATGGCCTTTTGAAACATACCCAAAAAGGAGAAGATCTTTTTCATGTGATTCAGGTCTTGCAAATATTGTGAAAAATCAGGTAATTTCATCAGGAAATTGGATAACTCTTAAACTTGGTTAACTGACTCAAATAGTGTATAAGCTTACAAATAGCATTTGATTCCAAAATATTAACTACATTGTGTTCACAGAGGATTTTCAAAGGTTAGGAACATACATTCTTCTTTTGAAGGCCAATGGACCTTGAACAAATTGTGGCATGGTGGGAAGAGTCCTCAAGCCTGAAGCCTTTCCTCTGCCAGAACCCACTTTCCTCATATGAAAACACTCATGTTGAAATCTATAATCTCTAACGATACTAAAAATCTGTTAACCATCAGTCCTGCTTTAACAAGCCCTTGAATTCTGGTTCTTCTAAGACAAGCCCCTCAAAGCCAGTCTGAGCCTCCCACAAGACAGGCCTCCTTCTGTCCAGTACAGAAGCCACTAGCTGCAGGTGGTTACTTAAATTCCAACTAATTTAAATGAACTACAATTAAAATTGAGTTGTCTTTTTTTTTTTTCTTCCTGTAACCACCCATTGCCAGTGGCAATGTATGGCACAGCTGGAAGCTAAGGCACTGCCACCATCATAGAAAATTCTGTGGGACAGCTGCTCTAGGCCTCACCTCTCCAAGCATCAGTACCAGAAGCACCAGCAAAACCTGGGAGCCCTTTGCCACGTAGGATGGTGCCTCCGCCCCCAGATGCGATTCATCCCCAATGCTCCCTGCATGTGTGAGGGTTTTATTGCTTTTGTTTTTGTTTTTGAGACAGTCTCACTTTGTCACCCTTGGTAGAATGTTATGGCATCATAGCTCACAGCAACTTCAACTTTTGGGCTCAAACGATTCTCTCTCTTTTTTGTTTTTTTAAGAGGAAGGTTTTTCAGCCGTGGGCAGAGAAGGGCAGAGAAGAATTCCAAACATCTGTGCCCCCGGACTGGCTAGGTCTTTCCCTTTTTATCTCCAGACAAAAAGTTCCAGCCCACAGGTACTTGTGGCCAGTCTGAATCAAGCGGGAGAAGCAGGCTCCAGCTCTTAAAAAAACCCTCTGGCTTTTCCAGAAGCTGAACCAGGAGTTAGTTTTCAGGTCCTAGGAAGTTAAGTCTACACATTCCTAAGACCTGAGTCACCACAGGGAGGACCTCGTAGTGTATCACTTGGGGTCTCCTTGAGATGATGTCTGTTCTTTTAGACCTTACTTTTTCTGGGGACTCTTCCTCTCTCCCCCCTTTTGAGACTCCATATATATTTTAATTTGGGGTCTCAATGTCAACTTGCTCCTGCAGGAGCCAGTAGTGTTTCATATGATCTTACTTGGTTATTAGTTTGTAAGACTAACTCCAAGGTCAAACGATTATCTTGCCTCAGCCTCCCAAGTAGCTGGGACTACAGGTACCGCCACAACACCAGGGTATTTTTAGACACAGGGTCTCACCTTGCTCAGGCTGGTCTTGAACTCTTGAGCTCAGGCAATCCACCGCCTTGCCTCTCAGAGTGCTAGGATTAGAGGCACGAGCCACAGGCCAGGCCTTTGCACGAGTGAGTTTGAGAAGGCCAGTTGTAGGAAGGCATTCTCCACTAACTGGGTGGCTGGAAGGGCAGAGTAGTGGCTGATGTGTGGCCTCTGCGGTCGCACTCCATGGACTCAGCCTGTTTCTCTCTTATTGGCTGTGGGACCTTAGGCACATTCTTTAAAGGTTTCGTGGCCACAGCTTCCTTATTGGTAAAATAGTATTTACCTCCATAGGAAAATCTATAACAAGATAACGCAGTGATCACGGTGGCTATCAAACACCTAGTAAATGCTCTTTAAACGGCGGTTTTGCTTTCTGGAGTCCACGAGGTTTAAGGCTGCAAATCTTGAGCTCCCGCGCAGAAGACCGGCCCAGCGCGGCTCTTCCTCGCTCCGTCACAGGGTGGCGCTGTGGCCCTAATGTCCTCGGCTCCCTCACAGGAAACCAGAAATGTGCCGAGACGTTCCGCGTCTGTTTCGGATTTCCAGGCACGACCGGGCAGCCGGACGCTGATCCAAGCATTCATCTGGCAGATAATGGAAAAACAGGCCTCAGCTTTGTGCCCAGTTGAAATGCAAAAGTAAGGGCCGCACAAAGGGTTGAATAAGGACTGTGTGAAAGTCCTCGAAGAGGCTCCTGTCAGAGAGCTGGGGGAGGGAAGTTTAGGGTTTTCTAAATCGGCTGCTCAGTGATTTGGGAAAGTGTCTTCCCGCACGTTCCGGTCACTGCCCTTTGCTGGCCAATCCTGTGTGTGTGTGTGAGAGAGAGAGAGAGAGAGAGAGAATGAGAATGAATGAATGAATTGGGGCTGGGGTGGGGATTTTTTCGGGAGTCTATTTCTAGAGTTTCTCTGACTTTAGCCTACTTCGCAGTCACGTGGCGGGCTAGACAGCTTAGCCCTGCTCCTAGACTTTCAGTTCAGTGAGAGGTGTGGGGTGGCCTGATAATTTGCATTTCAAACAAGTTCCCCAGTGACTGAGGCTGCTGGTCCAGAGATTGCCCTTTGGGAACCACTGCTCTAAACTCCTGAGAAGCTCCTGGAACAAATTATATACTTTTAGTTTAAGAGAAGGCCACTACTCAAAGGCAGTTACTCCAACCCCACACCCATGTGCCGCCCTCAGCACTCTCAGGAACCCGCTAAGGCACCCCTAGCCCACGTCTGGGCACTTCGCAGTCTGGATTCAGTGTGGACAGGAAAGATGGCTGGAGGGTGGGGAGCCAGGGTCATTCCCAGGTGAAACCTCCCCAGCCTGTTAACTCATAATTCTTGCTCTGTCCCAAGAAGGGTGATCAAGAGACCCACCTGCAGATTTTGTTGCCAGTCCAAAGCAGGGTCATTTTCTCCCGGAAATAGGTAGACACAGCAGAGGTCTGGATAATTTTGAGGAGTGCATTGGATTTTTCAGAAGGAGTGCAGATGACTCAAGAGGGATCCCTGGTGGTTGATATGGACTGACTGGAACTCTCCTCTCCAACAGGGAAGACCTAGGGAATGGCCTGGGTCCCACTCTGAGCTCCTTGGGTACCAGGGCCCTTGCATATGTGGTGCTGATCCCAGACTACCTGGAAAGGACGTGTGAGCTTGGCCATTGTTTCCAAAAGGTGTGTGCACCGCTTGTGAAATGCCAAACGCAACACCAGGCTTTCATGGGCTGCAAAACCAAAGGCTTTCCCTGATGGGCCACGGGAACCCACACCCTCCTAAGGGAGAAGGCACAGCTTCAGAAGCCGTCCACGCATCAGGCCTTCTGTGCAGCAGCCAGACTCTCAGCCTTCTTTGAGTTTCCCTAAAACAGAGTTTCCCAGAGAGCTCAGTGAGTGGCCTACAAGGTGAGTAAAGGGACCCAGAAGCTAATTTGTTTAATTCAAATAATTTTTAAAAAATAGTTTTCTTTTAAAAGTTGAGATGAAAATGAAGTGAATGTGATGAAAGTAAAGTGAGTAGATTTAGAGAAAAATAATAGGTTATAGAATAAGGGCTTATCTGAAGTTCAGGAAACACTGCCGGCAGAATTTACTCATGTAAAAGCACAGATGAGCAATAAGCATTTCACTGGAGATTTCAGAAGGGGTCTTTCTATATCACAGCCATGGCCTACATGGCCATGACATCTCACAGGAGTCATTTCTGTTCTTGCCAAGTACAACACAACCACACAGTTCTGGATCTTTTTACTATCTGTGTTTCTGTCACAAAGTTCCAAACCCTGGCTCCATCTAGCAACCCTGCCCACCACTATCGCCAGCCCTTTCCCTTTATTATGAAGAAGATGAGCTGTCCCCCAACTTCTGACCCAGACTCTGGAGATGATGAAAGCTTGTATTTTTTTTTTTTTCTTTTTTTGAGACAGAGCTTCAAGCTGTCACCCTGGATAGAGTGCCGTGGCATCATAGCTCACAGCAACCTTCAGTTCCTGGGCTCAAGTGAGTCTCCTGCCTCTGCCTCCCAAGTAGCTGGGACTATAGGTACTTGCCACAATGCCCGGCTATTTTTTGGTGGCAGCCGTCATTGTTGTTTGGAGGGCCCAGGCTGGATTTGAACCCGCCAGCTCAGGTGTACGTGGCTGGCGCCTTAGCCCATTGAACCACAGGCGCAGAGCCGAAAGCTTGTAAAGTTTATTTGTAGAGATCAACAAATGCCATTTCAGACCATTTTTTATTGGCTTGGCACCTATAGCTCAGCGGCTAGAGCGCCAGCTACACATACCAGAGCTGGCAGGTTCAAATCCAGCCCAGGCCTGCCAAACAACAATGACAACTACAACAAAAAATAGCCGGGCATTGTGGTGGGCGCCTGTAGTTCCAGCTACTTGGAAGGCTGAGGCAAGAGAATTGCTTAAGCCCAAGAGTTTGAGGTTGCTGTGAGCTGTGACGCCACAGCACTCCACTGAGGACAACATAGTGAGACTCTGTCTCAAAAAAAAAATCACTTTGTTAGCAAAGATTGTAATGTGAAACAGTGCAACTACTTTGAAAGTGGTTTCTTAAAATGATAAACATGTGCATACTATACATGCCATTCCACTCCTAGGTACTGTATTTGCCCAAGACAAGTGCAAATATATGCCCATACAAAGACCTGTGCACAAATATTCATAGAAACTTTCTTCATAATGGCTAAAAACTGAAAGCAACCGGAATGTCTACCAACAAGTGAAGGGATGAATAAATTGAGGTGTATAAATTCAACAAAATACTCTCAGCAATGAAACAAGGAATTAACTATGCATATATTCAATGGTAGGTATGAATAGGAAAATGAATTCCAATCGAGCAACAATTGAGTAAAAGAAGCCAGGAAAAAGGAATATATACTGTATGACTGTGTTCATATAAAATTTCTTCTCTAATTCATGGTGACGGACAGCAGATTGCTGGTCGCCTGGGATAGGGTGATAGGGGAAGCGGAATGAAGGAAGGACTGATGGCAAAGGGGCGTGAGGAGACTTTTGTGGTGCAGTGGGTGTGTTCATTTCCTTGACGTGGCAAAGCTTTCATGGACATGTGCTTATGTCAAACTTTTCAACTGTTCATTGTAAATGTATGCAGTGTATTGCATATCGTGTAATGTAACTCAACAATAACAAACACCCAACAAAGTAAAAAATGTTCCAAAGACATTTTATCCAAAGAAGATAGGAAATAAACACCTGAAATGATCTCCCAAACCATTAGACATTAGGGATATGCAGGTTAAAATCACAGTGAGATACGCACACCCATCAAAATGGCTATAATCAGAAAACTTTACCATACTGAATTCAAGTTGTTTTTTTTCTTTTGAGACAAAGTCTCAAGCTGTCACCCTAGGTAGAGTGCTGTGGCATCACAGCTCACAGCAACCTCAAACTCTTAAGCTTTTTTTTTTTACCAATTTATTTTTATTTATTTATTTTTTTAAATACATGTATTTTATTATTCTTCATTACATTATTCCCCCCCCAACCCCTCCATGGTAAGACAGAATTGATTTACAGAAAAGAATACAGAAAACACTAAAGCTCCTGGTAGTGGGAGAGATTTCAAGTAGAGAGAGAAGCTCTCTCCGTTCCTCTCCCGGTCTTTCCCCGTCTCCT
>CAUYRH010103221.1:0-22468 GCA_963574655.1 Perodicticus potto | reverse complement strand
TTCTTCTTAGCAAAGTATCTCAAAAATGGAAGAAAAAGTATCCAATGTACTCAGCCCTAATATGAAACTAATTTATAGCTTTCATATGAAGGCTAAAACCCAATTATAGCACAAGAATACAGGGAAAAGGGAAAGGGAGGGAAGGGGAGGGTGGAGGATGGGTGGAGGGAGGACAATTAGTGGGATCACACCTATGATGCATCTTAATAGGGTACTGATGAAACTTATTAAATGTAGAGTATCAATGTCTTTATATAGTGATTAAGAAAATGCTATGAAGGCTATCCCTCACAGTATGATCAAAATGTTTCTGATTGTATATGAAGCTCATTCTGCCCTATGATTGCACCAATGTACACAATTATGATTTAATAAAATTATTATAAAAAAAAATAAGAGCCCATGCTTGCCATAATGATTTGCTCTCACATTCTTGAAATTCTTAATAATTTTTTTAATAAGAAGCCCTATATTTTCATTTCACACTGGGCCCAGGAAATTATGTAGCCAGTCCTGGGCAAAGGGTGAAGTACTTAATAGCTTTATCCCTCCAGGAGAGACGGAGAGATGTAAATTCCTAGGCATTCTGGAGTCTTCCTGAACTCAGGTGTACTGGGTTGAACAGCATCCCCCTTCCCATCAAAACTCATGTTCACCAGAACTTCAGAAGTTGGCTTTGTTTGAAAATGGGTTCTTTGCACATGCAATCAGTTAAGATGAGGTCAAACTGGAGAAGGGTGGGCACTATCCAATGACTGGTGTCTTCATAAGGAAAGAAAAAAGACAGGCAGAAAGACACACACACAAGAGAATGCCATGTGAAGACAGAGGTAGAGTTGGAGTGAAGCCATGTACAAGCTAAGGAATGCAAGGTATTGCCAGCAACCACCAGAAACTAGGAGAAAGATCCCCCCTCAGAGCTTCTAGAAGAAACAACCCCTGATGATACCTTGATTTCAAATTTCCAGTTTCCTTAACTGTGAGAGAATGAATAAATTTCCATTGTTTCAGGCCATAGAGCTTGTTAAATTTGTTATGCAGCCGCAGAAAACTAACACACCAAGCCAGGTGAACTCCAGGTGCGGCTGTTGGGAATAAAGACACACCTGGGATGGCATGCAAAAACCTGGCAAAGGATCTGAGGGTCAAAGGCAGAGCCCTGCTGGCACCAGGCCTTCTGGCCTTGGCCTTGCAGTTAGCTAAGCCAACTTCTCACCTCTGAAATAAGGGTGTGGACTAATGACTCAGCCAGGAGGGAGGTATTCAGACAATAAGAAAAAGAAGGGCCTCCAGAGAAAACAGGCGCCACTTTAAAGGCATTTACATTCAACTTCTTTTTTTTTTTTTTTTTTGCAATTTTGGTTGGGGCTGGGCTTGAACCCACCACCCCTGATATATGGGGCGCCGGCGCCCTATTCCTTGAGCCACAGCCACCGCCCCAACTTCTTTTTTTAAAACCAAGCAAAGCCAACCAAACAGGGCATATCAGAAGGCCAAGTTAACTCCTAGCCTGGAAAGTATAGTCCCATCCCAGAAGTTCTCCAGGTACTCAGCTGATTCATGCTGATCCTCATATTGTAGCTATTTTCTGGGATGAAATTTCTTATACCCCCAAAACAGCCTAGTTTTACTCACACACAGCTTTCTGTTATGGATTGTGTCCTCAGCTATCCATAAAAATCTCCCCTATCATTCCTAAGGGATCTGAAATTCTGACTGACCTACTTCTTGGATTAAAGTTATTTGTTCAAATGTAATATCTTCAAGAACTATAGTCTACTAAGGCTGTGGAAGATTAACTCAAATTATTTTATCACAGTCTCTCTGACGACAGTGCAGAGTTTTAAGCCAACAGTCCATCAAACAGAAGTGTTTTTGATTTAAGCTGGAGGAATCAGGAGAATCTGAACCATGACTATTGCCTGGGAATTCAGTCCAGGTGGAACAATGCTGAAATCAGGCACCATGCAGCAGGGGAAAGTGAAGGATATGAAGTGGAGGAAAGCTTATGAAGAAAAGGAAAACCTGGAAGAGAAACCTCATTGAATCCAAATATTGCAGAGCACTGTTGCTGCCCACAGAAATAACAGAGAACATGAGTGCAAAGTCTGTTTTCTCTTAATTTTAGGCACTTGGCTTGTTGCCAGAGACTCAAAAATAATGAAAACATATGAGATTTGTCTTTGTGTGCTTGTCTTATTTCATTTAACATAATGTTCTCCAGTTCCATCCATGTTGTTGCAAATGGCAGAATTTCATTCTTTTTTGTTGTTGTTGAGAGAAAGAAGGCTTTTATTCAGCAGGTGGAGCAAACAGCATAGAAGAATTCAAAATGGCCGTGCTCCAATTTTATTCATTTTTATGACTATATATAATATCATATTGTGTATGTATACTACAATTTCTATATCCACTCATCAGTTAATGGACAATTAGATTAATTCCAAATCTTGGTTATTGTGAATAGTGCTGCAATAAACATGAGAAGAGAGATACCTTTTTGATACACTGAATTCCCTTCTTTTGGATATAGACTCAGCAGTAGGATTACTGTAGTTCTATTTAGCTTTTTGAGGAATCTCCATACTGTTTTCCAAAATGGTTGCCCTAATTTAAATTCCCATCAAGAGGGTACAAGGGTTCCCTTTTCTCCACGTACTCTTCAGCATTCATTATTGCCTGACTTTTTGGTTAAAAAAAATAAACAGGGTGAGATGATAACTCATTTTAGTTTGATTTGTATTTCTCTGAAGACTAATGCTATTGATCATTTTTCATATGCTTATTAGCTGTATGTATGTCTTCCTTTGAGAAATGTCTATTCAGATCCTTTGCCCATTTTTAATTGGATTATTTGATCTTTTTCTCCTTATATATTCTAGTTATTGTTAGTGAGTAGTTTACAAATATTTTCTCCAATTCTGTGGGTTGTCTCTTACCTTTGTTGGTTGTTTCCTTTGCTGTGCAGAAGCTTTTAGGCTTGATGCGATCCCATTTGTCCAATTTTGCTTTCGTTCTCTGTACAACCTGGGCAAGAAGTCCTTGTCCAGATCCAAGTCCTGAAGCATTTCTCCAATGGTTTCTTTTAGTAGTTTCATAGTTTCAGGTTTTAGATTTGTATTTAATCCTTTTTGATTTGATTTGATTTTGATAGGAGTCTAGCTTTATTTTTCTGCATATGGACATCCAGTTTTCCCAGCACCCTTTATTAAAGAGACTGTCCTTTCCCCACTGTATGTTCTTGGTAACTTTTTCAAAGATAAGTTCACTATAGATATATGGATTTATTTCTGGGTTCTCTATTCTATTCCATTGGTCAAAGTGTCTGTTTTTATGCCTATATCTGCTATTTTGGTTACTACAGCTCTGTAGTTTTCTCTGTTGGTTGTGACTTTGTCTGGTTTGGATATCAGGGTGATACAGGCTCATAGAATGAGTTTAGGAGTACTCCTTCTTCCTTGATTTTTTGGAGTAGCTAAAGTAGGGTTGGTATTAGTTCTTTTTTGAATGCTTGGTATACTTCAGCAGTGAAGCTATCAGGTCCTGGGCTTTTCCCTGATGGGAGACTTTTTATTACTGCTTCTATCTTCTATCTCATTACGTATCATTTATTGGTTTATTTCGATTTTAGATTTCTTGTGGTTCAATCTCGGTAGATTGTAGGTGACTGTAAATTAATCCATTTCTTCTAGATTTTCTATATTAGAGTATATAAGTATTAATAGTTGCTCATAGTAACCTCTATTTGAATGTCTGCTGTATCAGTTGTAATGTCTCCTTTTTCATCTTTGATTCTATTTATTTGGGTCTTCTCTCTTTTTTCTTTATTAGTCTGGCTACAGATTTGTCAATTTTGTTTATCTTTTCAGAAAACAAACTTCTGGTTTCATTATTCTTTTATGTGTTTTGTTTTAATTTTACTTATTTCTTCTCTGATCTTTACTTGTTTTCTTTGACTAATTTTGGGTTTGATTTGATCTTGTTTTTCCATTTGCATTTTTCATTTTGCATTTTTCCAATGTATTGTATTGAGATGCATTGTTAGGTTGTTTATTTGAAGTTTTCTACTTTTTTTTCTTTTGAGACAGAGTATTGCTCTGTCACCCTGGTTGGACTGCTGTGGCATCATCATAGCTCATTGCAATCTCAAACTCCTGGGGTCAAGTGATGCTCCTATCTCAGTCTCCCAAGTAGCTTAGATACATACAAAGGCCACAGTGGCAGCTAATTTTTCTTTTCCTCCCTCTCTCTCTCTTTTGGTAGAGATGGGATTTCCCTCTTGATCTTCAGCTCCTGAATTCAAGTTATCCTCCCACTTCTATTGTTAGGATTACAAGCATGAGCCACTGTGCCTAGTTGCTTTTCTACTTTTGATATAGGTACTTAATGCTATAAATGTTCCTCTTATTACTGCTTTTGTCCTATCCCATACATTTTGATGTGTTGTATTTTCATTTTCATTTATTTTGAGAAATTTCTTAATTTTCTTCTTAATCTCTTCATTGACCCACTGGTCATTCAGGAACATACTATTTAATGTCCACGTGTTTGCACAGTTTCCAATGTTTCTCTTGTTATTGATTTCTAGTTTTATTTCACTGTAGTCAGAGAAGATAATTGATATGATTTCAATTTTTGTGGCCTATCATATGGTGTACCCTTGAGAATGGTTCATGAGAAAAATGTGTATTCTGCAGCTGTTGGATGAAATGTTCTGTAAATATCTATTAGGTTCTTTCAGTCTATAGCACAGATTAAGCTCAATGTTTCTTTGTTGGTTTTCTGTCTGGATGATCTGTCCAATGCTGAAAGTGGATTGTTGAAGTCTCCAGTGATTATTGTATTGGAGTCTATCTCCTCTAGTTAGCTCTGACATTTGCTTTATACAAGGTGAACATAAAGTTAGTGTGCAACTTACTATGTTAAACTATTTTAAATTGCACAACATTATGTCCACCCTGTATATCTGGGTGCTCCAGTGTTGAGTACACATATATTTAGAAATGTTATATGCTCAGCGAGGCACCTGTAGCTCAGTGAGTAGGGCGCTGGCCCCATATACTAAGGGTGGCAGATTCAAACTCAGCCCTGGCCAAACTGCAACAAAAAATAGCCGGGCATTGTGGCAGGCACCTATAGTCCCAGCTACTTGGGAGGCTGAGGCAAGAGAGTTGCCTAAGGCCAAGAGTTGGAGGTTGCTGTGAGCTGTGATGCCACGGCACTCTACCGAGGGCAATAAAGTGAGACTCCGTCTCTAAGAAAAGAAAAAATTGTTATATGCTCTTGCTGAATTGACCCCCTTTTCACTTCATTTCCTTTCATTTCACTTGCTATGTCTCTTTTCATAGTTTTTGTCTTGAAATATATTTTATCTGATAGAACTATATAGCTGCTTCTCCTCTTTTTTGGTTTGCATCTCCAAAGAATATATTTTTCTCTCTTTTTTTTTTTAAATTTCAGGTTAATTTGAGGGTACAAAAAATTTGGTTACAATGTTTGCATTTGTTAGTTATAGTCTCTGGAATATCTTTATCCATCCCTATATTTTTCAGCCAATGTTTATCTTTATAGGCGAAATAGTCTCTTGTAGACAACATATAGTTGAGTCTTATTTTTTTATCCTCTCAGACACTCTATGTGTTCTGATTGGAAAATCCATTCACATTCAAAGATATTATTGAAAGTTAAGAACTTACTACTTAACTTCTTACTGTTTTGTGATCCTCTCTTTCTCTCTTCCTTCCTGTCTTCCTTTGTTGAAAGTGATTTTCTATGGTAGTGTGTTTTAATTTCTTGCTTTTTATTTACTCTGTGTTTGTTGTAGATTTTTTTCATTTGAGATTAACACAAGATTGCAGAAAACATCTTATAGACCAGTTACTTGGGGTGGGACAGGCTAGAGTGTGGCCTAGGCTAGAGTGTCATGGCATCAGCCTAGCTCACAGCAACCTCAAACTCCTGGGCTCAAGGGATCCGCCTACCTCAGGCTTCTAAGTAGCTAGGACTATAGGCATCCACACAATGCTCAGCTAATTTTTCTCTTTTTAGCAGAGACAGGGTCTCACTCTTGCTCAGGTTGCTCTTGAACTCCAGAGCCTAAGCAATCCTCCCACCTTGGCCTCCCAGAATATTAGAATTATATGCATGAGCTACCACACCTGATCCTTAACCAGTTATTTTAAAGATATGACAACTCTGGTTACAAACAAATAAATAAACAAGCAAAAAGAAAAGAAATCTAACAGATTTGACTCTTTAAGTCCACCCCACCCCCTTTTAACTTTTTATTGTTTCCTTCTATATCTTTTTATACTACCTATCTCTCAAAAAACTGTAGTTATTTTTGATAGGTTTGTCTTTTGGTCTTTCTACTCAAGATGTAAATAGTTTATCTACCCTAACTGCACCAATAAGTTCTGTATTTGTATCCTTATTATTACCTTGAGTTATATCCCTTTAGATAATTTCTTGTTGTTCATTACCATCCTTTTTTTTCAGGTTGAAGAGCTCCTTTTACTATTTCTTGTAGGATAGGCCTGGTGTTAATGAAATCCCTCAGCTTTTGTTTATCTGGAAAAGTCTTTATTTTTCCTTTATGCTTGAAGGATGTTTGCAATATATAATATTATAGGTTTAAAGTTTTCTTTCCTTCAGCCCTTTGAATATATCATATCACTCTCTCCTGGCCCGTAAAATTCCTGTAAAAGACTGAGAAGTCTTTGCCAACAGATGTATTGGAGGTCATATATATATATACAGATGTATTGGAGGTCATATGTGTGTGTGTGTGTGTGTTTTGTTTTGTTTTGTTTTGTTTTGTTTTACATTTTTCTTGGTTCCCTTAGGAGCTTTTCTTTATCCATGACCTTTTGGAGCTTGATTTTATTAAATTCCTTGAGGTAATTTTGTTTGAGTTAAATCTGCTCGGTTTTCTTTGACCTTCATCTATCTGAATATTGATATCTTTCTCTAGGTTTGGATAATTCTCTTATTTCTTTAAATAAACTTTCTACCCCAATATCTCTCTCTATCTCTTTCTTAGGCCCATAACTCTTAGATTTGCCCTTTTGAGGTTACTTTCTAGATCTTATAGGCATGCTTCATTCTTTCTTCCTTTTTCTCTTCTATGTATTTTCAAATAGCCTGTCTTTAAACTTATTAATTCCTTCTTCTGTTTATTCAGTTCTGTTATTGAGAGAATCTGGTATGTTTCTCAGTTCGCCAACTGAATTTTTTAGCTCCAGAATTTCTGCTTTTTAAAATTATTTCAATCTCTTTATTAAATTTCTCCAATAAATTTCAGAATTCTTCTGTGTTGTCTTAAAGTTCCTTGAGTTTCTTCAGGACAACTATTTTGAATTCTTGGCTAAAAGATCACATAACCCCCTCACCTCAGGATTTGTTGCCGACTGATATCTTATTTAGTTCATTCAGTGAGGTCATGTTTTCCTGGATTTTTTTCTTTTTTCTTTTTTTTTTTTTTTTTTGAGACAGAGTCTTACTCTGTCACCCAAGACTAGAGTGTTGTGGCATTAGCCTAGCTCACACCAAACTCAAACTCTTGGGTTCAAGCAATCCTGTTGCCTCAGCCTCCCAGGTAGCTGGAACTACAGTTGTGTGCCATCACACCTTGCTAATTTTTCTCTTTTTATTAGAAACAGAGTTTCACTCTTAATCAGGCTGGTCTTGAACTCCTGAGTTCAAGCAATCCATCCTCCTCAGTGTTCCAGAGTGCTAGGGTTATAGGCATGAGCCACCATGCCTGGCCTCACTCCTGGATGTTCTTGATGCTTATGGATGTTTGTGAAAGAACTAGGGAAATTTCACTCCAAAATATTGAAACCAACCTTACAGATCAATGAAGGGGCACAAAGTGAAAACTAGAGTAATGGCCCCCAAATCTCTGTGAAGAAACAGGCCTAGCTAAAACAATGATAATAATCAGCCACTGTTCCCTCATTTGCTTGATAATAGTCACTGTGCTCTTGTTTGCTTCTGTATAATTACTACACCATAAGGCCCAGGTGATAGCTGTAAAGATTTTTAACTTTTCTCCATAAACAATATTACCTGTTCAGAACCTAGGGCTAGTTTTTTGAGGCATCTTCCAAGTCCTACATTCCAGTGGTTTGATTGACCCACCCAGACCAAGACCTTCCATCCAAGGTTTTAGTCTTAGAACCTCTAACCAAGGTTTTACATTCCAGTAACTGTCCCATATACAGCAGCTCACACCAAAGGACTAATGATTATGTCTTTTTATGTCTTAAAACTAGCCCATCAGGAGACCTTGATTGCCTAACCCTCAGACCACCATACTATCTTCAAAAACCCTGTTTTTCCAATTCTCAGAGAGGTGGATTTGAGAAATCTCTCCTATCTCTCTGCTCAGCACTATGTGGAATGAACGATCTCTGCTATAAACCCAGCTGTCTCTGGATGTTGGCTTCCTCTTGAGGGGAGGGCAGTTGAGCATGGCTGGTTGGCAACAATATGACTACTAGGTATAAAGAATCCTTTAAATTAGAGGCCATTGGAGATCAGAAAGCATTCTATCTACATGAAACCATAAAACAAGACTGACCTTATCAAAAGATCGAAAGTGGACAACTGACTCCCTTTCTTCTCCCAGAAGGGTAGAAGACCAGGCAAACACAATACCAGCCTCTTGGGTTAACTTACAAGTCAATCTGTCTCCCCCAAATATTCATCCTCCCTAGCAACAACTTGTTGCATCTATACTCCACATTCTCCCCTCTCCCTCTAATAGGTAGGTATAAAGGTGTCTGACCATCATTCAGATACTGAGTAATCACTCTTGTGATTCTCCCCCGTGCACATAGTATTTATAATAAACATTTCTTTTATTAATCTGCCTTAATTATAGGTTGATCTTTCAGCAAACTTTTGGAGGAAAAGGGCAAGTTTCCCCTTGCCCTACATCAGTCAACATCTGGGCATTAAAAAAGCAGTTGTCTTCACAGTCTGGGTTTGTTTGAACCTGTCCTTCTTGATAACGCTTTCCAGATACTCAAAGGGAATTGTCTATTATGATCAAAGTCTTTGGTCACTATAGCCATGTCAGCACTGGAGGCACCCCAAACCCAGTAACACTGCAGACTCCAAGGTTACCACTTTGGTGTACTTGGGTAAGATGTGGTAGAATTCTCTGGATTACCAGGCAAAGTCTTTCTTCACTCTCTTCCCTCACTCTCTGTGCTTGACTGCTGGAGTTGAGGGAGGAGTGATGTGGGTATTCCCTCTTGAAGGCCAGTACCAGGTCACACCTGAAGTCAGCCCAGTCTGACCCAAAGCCTGTGGTGACTGTTGCCTGGCTACCTCCGATGTTATTCAAAGCTCCAAGGCCTTTAGTCAGCAGGTGATGAATTCTGTCACAACTGGGTCTTTTCCTTCAGGGCAGCATGTCTCCCTCTGGCCTAGGGTGGGTTTAGAAATGCCACCCTGGAACAAAGGCCTGGAGTTAGTGGCTTCAGGATTCTGCTTGGTACTTTATTTTACTGTAGCGGAGCTGATACTCAAGTTGCAAAACAAAGTCCTCTCAATTCTTCTCTTTTCATTCCCCAGGTGGAAGAAGATGCCCTCTGAGCGACACTGCCTAGAGTTGAGGGAGGGATGACACAGGCACTGACTTGGCTGCTACCGCGGGTGTCTCACTGGGTCACATGCACCCCGAGTTCGCTGACTCCAAGCCAGCACAGCAGCAGCAGTTTCCCAAGAACTGTAGCCTTTATGGCCTGCCTTACAAATATATTCCAGGTCCCAGGCCTCTGTCAGCCAGTGGTAGGGCTAGGTAGAATTCCGGTTTCTGGTCAGAGTATTCCCCCGTAGCGGTCTGAGTGCTCCCTCTGTGGGCACCAGCAGAATCTGGACCCGTGCTGTGTTCCCCTGAGACAGGGCAGCCCTGAATTTCAAGGCAGAGGCCCCCAATCACTTTACTCTCCTTCTGCCAGCTCACAGATGCTCTTTCCCCTCATTGCCCTGGCAGGGCACTGTGGGGGAGGGGTGGCATAGGCAATTCAAGATTATATTTTGCTCTCTTCAGTGCTTCTTTCCTTGACAAAATGTTTAAACCACTCACTCATATGAATTTTGATTCTTCTGAGGTGCTTACTTGTGTGGATAGCTATTGAATTTGATGTTCAGGCAGAGGGATGTTCGTGGAGGTTTCTATTTGGCTCCACCCCACCCTGCCCAGTAAATTTAACTATGTGTTTTGTTATTTAATTTGACCTTGACAACATCTCTGAAGAGCAGCTATTTACACATCTATTCTATAGACGAGGAGAATTAGTCACAAAGATTAAATGAATTTTCGAAGGAACAAGCAGGAGAGTCAGCATGAAGCCAGCTTCTTTCCAGAGGCTAAATCTACTGTTCACCCCATGAGCTCCTGGTCCATTTGAGGGCAACTCCTGCCGGCAGGCCGTTGGATAGAAATAATAAATAGCCCTGAGAGCTAGCTACATAGGTCTGGATCAGCCAGCCACCCAGGGAGCTAGAGCTGGGGTTTACTGTTCTGCACTTACCATGTTGAAATTCTGAATACTTTGATCCCTCTGTCTATGCTGTCAGTGAAGTCCAACGGAGCATGCTCCAGGAGCCTCACCCTCTCCAGTCTCCTGGCCTGCCTGAGCTCAGTTGCCCCACCAGTAGCCACTGTGCTGCCTTCCATCGCTGCTGGAGGCCACGCTGGCCCTATACCTGGAGGAGCACAACATTACATATCACACTCCATCTGGTTGAGAAAGAGAGACAGACTGCCAAGGAAAGGAAAATAAGTCTTTTTTCTCCTTAATAAACAAAGGGATCCACATTTTCCATTTGCTCTGGGCCCTAAAAATTACACAGCCAGCCATGATAGCAATGCCCCAGTATATAGGGTCTAGACAAGCAACATGTGTGACCCAAAGAGCCTGTGAACAACTTGTTGACTGACTTAACACAGCCTTGGACATTCCAAAAATTGAAATATTGATCATTAATGCTGAAAGTAGCACTTCAAGAACACCTGACCCATCACGCCACAGTCCTACGGGTGAATCCACACGGGTGAATCCACAGCTCAGCTCAGAACTGAGACACCAGCTATCAACTCCCATAAAAGACAAGAGCCAACTTTCCTGCAAAGGAGGTTATCTTGCTAACAAATATTCTTAGGTTGTGATATTCTATACATAAACAAATTATACTTATTTTGCGAGAGGTTCAGGACTGAAAATGAAAGGTTATTCTGAGACATGAGTGAAAGGAAGCAGAGTCCAAGTTCTGTGTGGGCAGTGTGGCCTTTATTCACTCGTGTGCGAGCAGGCTGAGCTCAAAACAGAAGTTGGCACGTGGCTTAAGGTGGGGGTGGGAATATAAGAGTTTCGGGGGGTGGAGATTGGCACACTCATTCCTTCCTTGGTGGGGCATTCTTTCCTGGGCAGGACAGTTCTATTTGGACGGGCCCCTACATTTGGCCCTATCATTTTGTTCATTCTTAAATTCCATCAGTAGAATCCTAGGAAAGTATTAAAGAACATAAAGTCATAACTAAAATCATGAGCTCTTGCCTTCATTTCAGGCTTCAATGGAAGCCTGGAGAAGGGGATTCAGATTGTCCACCACCTCCCTGCCAGCCCGTTTCCCTTAATTTCTGAAGATTAAGGTTGAAGCTTTACCACTTATTTCTGGGTATGTGTAAGCCTTTTAGATTAAACATAATTGCTGCCCAAAGTGGGGCTAAGTTTTACTCCACATTTCCATCTTCCATCATTTGCATGAACTCTGCAATGAACTTGTGTGTGTTCTCTCCATTTACGTTGTGTTGCACTGGAGAAGATTCAGCCATGCTCTTGTCACTGCTCCCACCAACAGCTGACCGACAGGATAGGCTCCTCCTGGAGCCTCTCCCAAGCAGCTAGCAGAAACAGCGGCTGTGTACTTGAGCCCTGCCTAGCAGCACCCTGGGCACAGAGGGAAGCAGGTGGGTCAGGGCAGGGGCAGCTGGGGCGAGGGTCTCTGCTGCGCTTTGACTGGGTGCCTCTGAAGTACAGTCACAGGCTTCCCAATGCCCTGTTCATTTGGTGTCCACAGAGAAGAATAGAGAACATGCCTATGACTGCATTTGCAAAAAGAATCACAGCCTGCCTGTATGGGAGTCCCTGAGGGACAGTGCGTGAGGTCACACCCAAAGAAAGCCAAGCCCATGGAGCCTAGAGTCTTGCACTGGGTCCCTGGCAAATGAGCTCTGCCTATTTAAAGTACTGGCTTAGCCCAAAAGAGACTGACAGCAAATGGGCATGAAGGATTTTATTGGGTGATGGCAATATTCTAAAACTGGATTATGATAATATTTGCACAACTCTGTACATTCACTATGTTAAGAAATTGTACACTTAAAACACGTGAATTTTATGGTGCATAAATTATACCTCAAGAAAGCTTTTTAAAGAACAAAAAAGAGAAAAAAATACTTATCCACTTTATTCTTTGAGACTTTCTGTCTATTCAGATCCTGGCTCCAAACTGCATTTATGTTCTTGCTTCTAAATCAATTTTCCTGAAGTAGAATTTACATATAATTAAAATGTGCAGTGCGATGAGTTTTTGAAAGTTTAGACATATGTGTAACCACTGTCACAATCATGATATAAAACATTGTCATTCCCCGCAAAAGTTTTAACCTCTCTGCAGTCAGCCTTCTCCTACCCACCGTCCCAGGCCACCACCAATCTGCTTTTTGTCACAATAGATTAGTTTAGACTCTTCTAGAATTTCATATAAATATACTCTTTTGTGTCTGGCTTCTTTCGCTCTGCATGATGTTTTTGAGATTCAGCATATGCCTCTCTTCAAAAAGAAAACAACTTGTGTTGATGGTTTCTCCAAAGTGAAAAAGCCATCTCTGTTCTAAAAACAAGTTTTCCAAATTTTTTTTTTGAGATAGTCTCACTCTGTTGCCCTAGGCTAGAGTGCATGGTATCAGTTTAGCTCACAGCAATTTCAAACTCCTGGGCTTAAGGCAGTGATTCTCAACCTTCCTAATGCCATGGTCCTTTAATACAGTTCCTATGGGTCGCGACCCACAGGTTGAGAACCGCTGGCATAAGGGATTCGCAGGCTGCCAGCCTATCAAGTAGCTGGGACTACAGACACCTGCCACAATACCTAGCTGATTTTTTCTATTCTTTTAATAGAAAAGAAGACACACTCTTGTTTAGACTGGTCTCGAACTCCTGATCTTGAGTGATCCACCCCCTGAGCCTCCCCAGGGACTAGGATTACAGGCATGAGCCACAGAGCCTGGCTCTGAAAATATTTTTCCTTTTTTTTTTTTTTTTTGTTCTAGGCAGTCTCACTCCATCACCCTCGGTAGAGTACCATGGCTCACATCTCATAGCAACGTCAGTTTCTTGGGCTAAAGAGATCCTCTTGCCTCCCAAAGTGCTAGGATTACAGGTGTGAGCCACCGTGCTCAACTGAAAATGTGTTTCTTAATAATGAATTTGGAAGAGGATTCAAATTCATTATTGAGAATGAAATAATGTTAATAACAAATAAGTTATTAATAATTTTGCTTCTAATTTAGGATATTTTTATATTATCTCTGTTAAATTTTTAAAAAAATGCAGAGAAAGGGCTTAGGTTGGAGAGAAAGAAACAGGCTAAGACAAAAGTGTTTTCAACAACACCTACCCCAAAGATGTCACATAGATAAAGTTAACAAAACATGTAGGCTATTTCTTAGAAAAAGCAGAATATTTAATCTTACAGCATATAGTAAACACTCAAGTAATTATGGGAAAATTGGATGAATGTGAAAATATTTATAAAACTTACAGGAACAGGGCGGTGCCTGTGGCTCAGCGAGTAGGGCGCCGGCCCCATGTACCGAGGGTGGCGGGTTGAAATCCGGCCCCGGCCGAACTGCATCAAAAAAAATTAGCCGGGCGCTGTGGTGGGCGCCTGTAGTCCCAGCTACCTGGGAGGCTGAGGCAAGAGAATCGCTTAGGCCTAAGAGGTGGAGGTTGCTGTGAGCTGTGACTCCACAGCACTCTACGGAGGGCGATAAAGTGAGACTCTGTCTCTACATTAAAAAAAAAAAAAAAAACTTACAGGAACAGATAACTTCTCGGCAAATTCCTGAATTATTACATGAAGCACTTGGTGTGACATCCGCCTGTGGTCATGGGCAAGTTTTGTTAACAAGACAGCAAGCAGTTGCTTCAATGATGTAGAGCGACTTTTTAAAACAAATAAACCAACCAGAAAAATATGGGGGTGTCGAGGGAGATAGAAGGAACATGCTAAGTTGAGAGTGAGGCCTGGGAGCTGCTATTGAAGCTAAACAGTGGCTCTCAAATGGTTGAATCCACTTGGAGAACAAGAAGAGACAGTGAGAATAAGCAGAAGAGGGTTCCACATTGGGGCACAAAGGCCTTCGTCTTTGCCTCCCACCAGAGAAAAGTTTGTTCCACTGACACTTCCCAAAGAGGTGAGTGTTTCTCCACACTGTCCCTTCCAACACATCCCATCCTCAGAAGTTTCTAAGGACATGCTTCTGAAAGTTTATTCCCATAACTGTCACATACACAGACATTTGAAGCTTCTGCTTGGGCTTCCCTGTCCCTGTCATTCTAATGGTGTCATTTTTCAAGTATTTCAACTTTGCCACTTAAAAGAGTACCTGGGAAAATAAATATGCTCATTTCTTTCCATTCCTTGTTCCTTTCTTGTCACAACTTTCATTAGGGACCATCTTCTTTTTCACAGTCGGGCCGTCTTCCATCACCCCAGGTCACCCAGGTGGCCCACCCTGCTGGCTCAGTCCCTGTTGGTAGCAGGGAAATATTCTACACCGCCCTGAATGTACACAGGCACTTTCTACCCACAGATAGATCCCTTACCCAGTCCAGGCTCTTCCCCTGCCCCTCTTCATACCTACGTCCCTCCAAAAAAGATTTGTTGATGTTCTAGTACTGCAGAATGTGTCTTTATTTGAAAATAGTGTCATGGCAGATAGGATTAGTTAAAGTGAGGTCACTTTGGAACAGGGTGGGCTCCTAGTCCAGTATGACTGGAGTCCCCGTAAGAAGGTGGCCCTATGATGACAGAAACAGAAAGAACGCCATGGGATGGCTAAGGCAGAGGAGGAGCAAGGCCAAGGAACTGCGAACATGCTGGCAACCACTAGACACTAAGAAGAGGCAAGGAGGGACTCCCCGCGGGCTTCAGAGCAAGCCTGGCCCTGCCAACACCTTGATCTCAGGCCTCCAGCCTCCAGGACTTTGAAACTATAAATTTCTACTTTAAGCCACCCAGTTTGTGGTACTTTGTTACAACCACCCTAGGAAACAAATACCCAGGATGTGATGTTCAGCTTTGCTTGTCAACTTGACTGAATTAAGGAATACCTAGAGAACTGGTAAGCACTCCTTGGGGATGTGTCTGTGAGGGTGTTTCCCAAGGATCCTGGTGAGTAAGCCAGTGAGCTGAGCAGAGAAGATCTGCCCTCCCTGTGGGCCAGCAACATCCATGTGGCGGGGGCCCCAATAGAACAAAAAAGGCAGCAGAAAGGTGCTTCCACTCCCTCTTCTAAAGCTGGGACGCTTCTTCTCTTCCCTTGGATATTAGAACTCCAGACTCTCCAGCCTTTGGACTCCAGGACTTACACCTGGGGCTCTGCAGGTCCTCAGGTCCTTGACTTCGAACTAAGAGTTACACCATTAACTAACTTGGTTCTGAGTACTTTGCCCTTGGACTGAACGCTGCCCCCGGCATCCTGTCATGAAACTTTTCAGCCTCCATAATTGCCTAAGCCAATTTCCCTAATAAGTCCTCACTTCTTTCCTCCCCCTCCTCTCTCTCTCTCTCTCTCATTGGTCCTTTCTCTCTGCAGAATCCTGACTGGGTGACTTTCATTTGCACTTGACTACCATCTCCTCCAAGAAGCTAGCCAAGGTTAGGAGCCATCCTCTAAAATTCTATTCTATCCTATGTTTGACTCCCTGGTAAAATAAGATTTCTTAAGTCAACAATTTTCTTTTGTTTCCTGGCATTCCTCCCAAGCAAATGATCAGCTCTGATAGCCCTAATATGGTCAGGAATATGATAGGATAAAAGGGAAAATTGATAAGCAAGGTTCTTCTCAAAGTGACTCAAAACAACAAATATTTCTTATTTCACACCTTCAATGAGACAAGAATTTGAGAATCACTCAGCTGGGTGATTCCAGTTCAGAATTTCTCAACTAGATACAGTCAAAGTGTCATCCAAGACCACAGGCATCTCAAGGTTTGAATTTCAAAACCTGGGTCCCCAGGGGCATGCAAAGCACTTAAGCATAGACATTATGATTGGAAGTTGTGAGGTTTGAAGAACTAAGCTCAGCCCCCAACCCTGCTAAATTAGAAAATTTTTTCTCTCAAGTGTGAAAGGAAAAGTTGAAGGGGGTAGAGGCAAGAGCAGAGGATTGGAGGGTTTCCTGGAGAGAGGCTGTGACTGGCTTCCCTGGAAGTCCTGGGTAATAAGTTTAGCCCCCATAGCTGTTCTAAATACTTCATAGGTATTTAACCCTCACAAGTCCCTGTAAGTATCATTATTTGCAAATGAGGGAACTGAGGCTCAGAGAGGCTAAATAACTTGCAACGATACTCCCCAGGTAAGCAATTGGGTTATCAGCCTCCTCGATGATGTCCAGTGAACCCTGTGCCTGGTATCCATGCAATTCGAGAGTCCCAGCCCCCCACATGGAATAAGGACAGGCCTGTGAGACCAGGAGAATATGACAAAAGTGGGGGTATACCATTTCTGAGACTAAGCCCTAAATGACGTATGGCTTCTTGCTTCTGTCTCTTGGATTACCTCCTTGAGGAAAAGTTAGCTGCCATGTCATGAGGATGCTCAAGCAGTCTATGAAGAGGACCAAAGCAACTGAAACCCCCTGTCAACAGCCAAGGGGGTGAATCATGTTGGATGTAAATCCTCCAACCTGACACACCTTCAGGTGACTGCAGCATCAGCTGACATTTGACTGTAATCACAGGAAAATTCTGAACTAAAAGCAACCAGCTAAGCCACTCCTAAATTCCTGCCTCAGTGAAAGTGAAATAATGAATACTTTTTAAGTCACTTTGTGGTTACAGTAGCAATAGATAACTATCACAGCAGTGTTCAAACAGGAGCTCTCCTGACCCCTGGGTCGTGCCATCAATCTCTTCACAGGCTTTTTTGTCTTCCAGCCTTTCTCCAATCAATAATAAATGGAGAATACATTAATAATTAAAAATAAAAATGCAAATGCCATTAGATGCTCAGGAAAATGTTTAAAGGAAAGAAGAAAGATTCTAGCAACCACGCAAGGCAAGCACAGTAGGAATGAAGAGCACAACTAGGGCACAAAAACTCTCACCCCACATATTTTAATGAGTACAAACTGGGCCTGGAATGGGGCAGGCCTGGGCTTGGCCCTGGTGAGACAGACATACAAAAAGGCCAAGCGCCTGGCCTCCACACCTGCAGAAGAGTAGGAGGGCGTCTCTCTTTCCGGATGTAATGGGGAGAATCAGGGGAGGAGGCTGGGGAGTCCTAGAGGCACAGCACGGCGTGCACATATTTAGAAAGTACACACATAGCTCTAACAGGGACTTTTTGGTCCTTCTCATTCTGAAAGTGTCAAGCTGTCAAGCTATCGACCTTGAGAGATGGCAGTGACCTCAGCATTGCTGCAGGTGAGCAGCACCCTGACATGTGGCCCTTGCTGGGGCATACTGGGAGGTGCCCATATTCAAACAGCACACTGTAATATCTTCTGAGCTTTCCCATGTGTAAGGCACCATGCTAGGCATTGTGGACTCCACCCTCAAGGAGTCAAGAGTATGAGACAAGCACACAAAGAATTAAAATCCAACCAGGGTGTGGTGGCTCACGCCTGTAATCCTAGCATGTTGGGAGGCTGAGGCAAGTGGATCCCTTGCGCTAAAGTGTTTGAGACCAGCCTGAGCAAGAGCATGACCTCCACCTGTACTAAAAATAGAAAAACTAGCCATGTGTTGTGGTAAGTGCCTGTAGTTCCAGCTATTCAGGAGGCTGAGGCCAGAGGACCCCTTAGCCCAAGAGTTTGAGGTTGTTGTGAGCGATGACACCATAACACTCTACCCAGTGTGACAGAGACTCTGTCTCAAAAAAAAAAAAAAATTAAAATCCAAGAAAAATATTTAGTGTTCATGAGGTTGATGACATAACCCAATGGCTAACTCCTTGCCAGCAGTGCTCAGTGAGTGGCTGGGAGATTGAGACCTGGGTTTGACAGGGACAGCAGTGATAGTGGAAAGGCTCTAGAGCAGTGGTTCTCAACCTTCCTAACACCGCAATGTATTTTCATTATTAAAAAGGGGTCGTGACCCACAGGTTGAGAACCGTGATCTAGAACATGGGAGCTTGCTGACTTGTTTGTCCGTGCTTTAGTATCAAAGGACTATATACACATACAATTATAACCAGAAGCTAGGACAACCGAGACTCAGTTCAGAACAGTGGGCCAGAATCTGAAAATTTCAGATCAAAGCAAGAAATGTACAGAAACAATATTGAAAGTCCAACTGAACATGAGAATTCAGACTGGACAGAGGAAGCAGGAGAGCAGGAGTTTGGAGGCTAACTGGGCAGCCCGTGTCCTGAGAGGAGAGGGGAGAGCCGAGGTGTCAGAGTACTCATCTTTGCCTCTCTGAGGAGAAGTACCTGGTTTGAAAACATTGTGAGACGTGCAGTGGCAGGGGGAGAAAGCAATTCCTCAGTGTTTGGGGAATCAGCAGAGGCCTGTGTGACTTTAAGGAAGAAGCAGATAAGCAGGATTTTGATCAGCACAGTCAGCCATCTGGAAAGAGAAGGATTCCAGGTAGAGCAGTCAGAATGAGCAAAGGCACAGATATGGGGATAGGCAAGGCATGCTTGTGACCAGTCACACACAGCAGGGTGGCAGGCAGAAAATGCTACCAAATCTTAGAAGGAAGGAGATTTAACTGGTCATCTAACCCAATTCCTTCAGTTTGGTTTTGGCTTCATAGGAAGGAAGGCTCTGGACGCTGTGCTGTGGCATTTAAGCATTGTTCTGTAGACAATGAGAATGCAGTGGGTGCATTAGAAAGGCGAGGGTAGACCTCATAGAAAATGAAGTGTATTCAATGCTGTTCTTCTCCCTGATTGGCCTATTTGCTATTTTACTCCTAAACCCATCGTAACATTTCAGCCTTTGCAAAAGGTGATGCTGCTCCATGGAAGGCAACTAGCTGAGCTCCACGGTGCTCTGCGCCCTGCTCACGTCTGTCTGCTCCCTCATCACTTATCTCCCCAGACCGCTGCACTCTGCTGGTTCTTCAGGTATAGCTGAAATAACATACAGGTTTATTCTGAGCCAAATTTGAGGACCATGACCTGGAGCTACACCTAAAAAGCCTTGAGCAAGTGGACCTGCTGTGCTTGGGATACAATTTAGTTTGGGACATTTCAGGGAGTCAGGAATTACATAAAGTTGTAAGTAAACCAATACATGGAAAGCATACATTGGTTTGGACCCCTAAGGGACATCTCAAAGGGGCGGGAGGAGGCTGCTTACAGGTTACAGGTGGATTTAAAGACACTTTGGTTTGTAATTGGTAAAGAAATGAAGCTTTGTTTAAAGCAGTGGTTCTCAACCAGTGGGTCACGACCCCTTTGTAACAGTGAAAATACATTGTGGCATTAGGAAGGATGAGAACCACTGGTCTAAAGGCTTGGAATGCTTTAAGTTAGGATAAGGAAGTATGTTAATTACAGACCAGCACTAGACACAGACTCAGACTCAAGTGATTTGTTATACACATTGAGGACCCACAGGTTTGTCTTTTATAGCCTTAGGGCTGTTAATGAGTTTCAAAGGATGTCTCCTAGAAGGGAGGGAAACATGATGAAGCACGTCTGACCCCCCTTCTCATGGCTGGCAACTCAGTTTTAGGGTATCCCCTTGGCCAAGAAGGGGTCCATTCAATCAGCCAGTAGGGGAGTCTTAAGAATTTATGTTAGTTCACACTGTGATGGGCCTGTCCTCGTCTGCATGTATGCTAGTTTAGCAATGTGACAGAACCTAATGATTTGATCATCACTCCCATTAAATTGTTTGTGTCAGTACCACAAGGCAAGATTGAATTCAGTTCCCTAATCATGACTTAAAATGATTTGTAAAAGATTATACGTGATGCAGAACTGAAACTAAAAGTAATGCTATATGCAAAAGACTCTGGGGATAAACCCTCTGGTTTTAAAATGTGGCATAAAGAGGGCAACTTCCCTGTTCTCTGAGAAATCACTCAAAAGCAAGAAGAAGAAGAAGAAACAGGAACAAAACTCTGCCTTGAAAGAAATTAAAAGACAGCTATAACCCTGAACCAAAATAGATGAGGAAGGGCTTCCGAATTCAGTGAAGGTCAAGTAGACACGTGGGAAGATAATGAGAAAGGATATCCACAGTTGGAAACTTCAGTCAAAGCCAGGAAACCTAGTTCCTCAAAGTAAATGACACACCCTGCGCAACAAAACCAAAATCCCTTTTGGAAACAATAGGAACGGTGAACAGGTTTATGGCTGGAGATTCCCTAGACGGGTTAAATCCAAAGTCTTGACAAGTGAGAATGGCAGAACTAAATGCAAAAAGACACAGACAAGCTCTGTGAGCATCTGATGGTGAAGAAGTATGGTGTGAACAGTCTGCCATGCTTATTGCATCTTTGAATATAATGTGATACATTGAATGAACATTATATTCAAAGATAAAATAACAGATCTCATTGGCTTTCAACAGAAATTATGAAAGCCCAAAAGAAATCCATTGTAATCTTTCAAATACTTAACACAACTGCCAACCTGACATTCTCTGCCCAGGGAAAATACTATTCAAAAATACAGAGGTTGGCCAGGTGCAGTGGCTTATGTCTGTAACCCCAGCACTTTGGGAGGCCAAGGCCAGAGGATCACTTGAGTTCAAGACCATCTGGGCTACATAGCAAGACCCTGTCTCTAAAAAAAAAAAAAAAAGAAGAAGAAGAAGGTATATATATGCATATAGACATAATACATATAAAATACATATATTATATATAAAAATATATATATATAAAATATATTTTATCAGCGTGGTGGTATGAGCTATAGTTCTAGCTACTCTGGAGGCTGAGACGGGAGGATTGCTTTAGCTCAAGAGTTCCAGGTTGCAGTGAGCTGTGATTGTACCACTGCACTCCATCCTGGTCAACAGAGAAAGACTGTATAAAAAAAAAAAAATACACACCCAAAATAAAATGGTCAGGAAGGTCACAATTTTTTTTTTTTTTATTGTTGGGGATTCATTGAAGATACAAGAAACCCTGTTACACTGATTGCATTTGTTGGGTAAAGTCCTTCTTACAATCGTGTTTTGCCCCTAAAAGGTGTGGTACACACCAAGACCCCACCCTCCTCACTCCTTCCCTCTCTCTGCTCTTCCTTTCCCCACCCCTCTCTCATTCTTTCTCTCTCTGCTCCCCCTTCTCTCACCTCCACCGTGTCATTAATTGTCATTAATTGTCCTCATATCAAACTTGAGTACATGGGATTCATGCTTCTCCATTCTTGTGATGCTTTACTAAGAATAATGTGTTCCACTTCGATCCAGGTTAATACAAAGGCAGTAAAGTCTCCATTTTTTTAATGGCTGAGTAGTATTCTATAGTGTACATATACTACAGTTTATTAATCCATTCCTGGGTTGGTGGGCATTTAGGCTGTTTCCACGTTTTTGGCGATTGTAAATTGAGCTGCAATAAACAGTTTAGTGTAAGTGTCCTTATGATAAAAGGATTTTTTTCCTTCTGGGTAGATGCCCAGTATTGAGATTGCAGTATCAAATGGGAGGTCTAGCTTGAGTTGTTTGAGAGTTCTCCATACTTCCTTCCAAAAATGTTGTATCAGTTTGCAGTCCCACCAGAAGTATAAAAGTGTTCCCTTCTCTCCACATCCATGCCAGCATATGCAGTTTTGAGATTTTGTGATGTGGCCATTCTCACTGGAGTTAAATGGTATCTCAGGGTGGTTTTGATTTGCATTTCTCTAATAATTATGGATGATGAGCATTTTTCATATGTTTGTTAGCCATTCATCTGTCTTCTTTAGAGAAGGTTCTATTCATGTCTCTTGCCCATTGATATATGGGATTGTTGGCTTTTTTCATGTGGATTAATTTGAGTTCTCTATAGATCCTCGTTATCAAGCTTTTGTCTGATTCAAAATATGCAAATATCCTTTCCCATTAGGTAGGTTGTCTATTTGCTTTGGTTGTTGTCTCCTTAGCTGTACAGAAGCTTTTCAGTTTAATTAAGTCCCATTTGTTTATTTTTGTTGTTGTTGCAATTGCCATGGCAGTCTTCTTCATGAAGTCTTTCCCCAGGCCGATATTTTC
>CAUYRH010103220.1:0-13004 GCA_963574655.1 Perodicticus potto | reverse complement strand
TGGCTCGGCGCCTGTGGCTCAATGGGCTAAGGCGCCAGCCACGTACACCTGAGCTGGCGGGTTCGAATCCAGCCAGGGCCTGCCAAACAACAATGATGGCTGCAACCAAAAAATGGCCAGGCGTTGTGGTAGGCGCCTGTAGTCCCAGCTACTTGGTAGGTGGAGGCAAGAGACTTGCTCGAGCCCAGGAATTGGAGGTTGCTGTGAGCTGTGATGCCACAACACTCTATCCAGGGTGACAGCTTTGAGGATCTGTCTCAAAAAAAAAAAAAAAAAAAAATGATTGCACCCTTGACATGCTATAGAATTAAGAACCATTTCTGTTTCTGAATTCTTTTCTTTTTTTGAGACAGAGTCTCACTATGTTGCCCTCAGTAGAGTGCTGTGGCATCATAGCTCACAGCAACCTGAAACACTTGGGCCTAAGTCATTCTCTTGCCTCAGCCTCCCAAGTTGTTTCTGAATATTTAATGAAAGTATATGTTTCAGGTGTTTCTTCTTTGCCTATGATGTTATTGAAGGCTTTAAAAAATATATCTAAAGGACAAAGAAAGAAAATCCTTATACAAGAGCTGATTATGTTGGTTATTTTAATGCCATTCTATCTCAAACACATCAGACAGTTTGGAATGATTTTAAGGCTAGCCACAGATAAATGTATTCTACTAGATAGAGGGAGATCAAATAATCAGATTATCTACCTGGTCCATAGTGCACTTCAATGAATCAGAACACTGGGTGGGTATCACTATAGGATTACAGATGTGCTGGACTTTTTAGATGACAATGGGCAGCCCCCTTGCCACTGTTTGAAAGGTTATTTTACTCAACACTATTGTCCAATAAGGTCAATCAATTGCTATTATCAATTGATAATACGGGTAATAAAATAGTGAGAAAGTCCCATATTATGTAAAAATGGGAAAAGTTGCTTTACTGAGGAATGAGCTATTTCACCTTCACCTTGAAATATCAAAGGTGAAGGTGATTATTTTATTTAAATATATCTATTATATAACAGATTTATATATAAATCTATATATAAGTTTATAGATTTATATATAAAATATATATTTATATATGAATTTATATAATATATATTTAAATATATATAAAGTATCTTTAAATTCCTCTTTTTAAAACCAATTTGGTTTAAATGGGCTTACTTTTCTTTAAGTTGCAACTTTTAAAACACTGATGAATACGTATTTAATCTTTTATTTAATAGATAATATTGAGGCCCAAACATTTTCCCTTGTAGCAATACATCAATTTACCTGTGCAAAATCAGTAGCGAGTCTCATTTTCCCACCTTCACCAAGAGGTCTTATGAGACTGGCATGGCGGACAAAAAGTTCAATTGCTCTTTGGGCAATAGCTTCAGTGTTATCAAAGACAAAATCTAAGCATTCAAAGTGTTTAAAGTAGTCACTCATAACTCTGGCAATGAAACCTTGTAGCTCCTTCATGTACAGAGAACAAGGAACATCGAGCTTTCCTGAGCCGGGTGATGACCTGTAAAACAAAAACAGCAAGTTTCAACACAAACGCACTAAGTCACACTCTCTTTTTGTACCCTACGCTTTCTATTTCAATTCTGGTCAACTTTCCCCCTTAATGATATAAAAGGAATCATTTATTTTTTGGTAAGTATTAAAGAGCAAAAAGCATGATTATGTTTTAAAAACTGTTTTAGATGCTAGGAGGATTACTAAGGAATTTTTTAATCCATTTACCTAAAAATTATTAAGAATAAAACAGATAACCATCTGTCTTGAATGAATTATACAAGGGCTACTCTATGGCCTCTCAAGGTCCCTCCCAGCCTCACAACTCTCCATCTACTCACATGTTTTGCCTGGTAAGCAAATGTATTAATCCTGGATCCTGAAATAGCATTTTACTCTTTGCAATGGCAGAAAATGCTGCCTTCCCCAAACAAATTCTTGGCAAAGATATCTCTGCTCTTCTGCTATGTAATCAGATCAGTCCAATAGCAGAATTGTGACTGTGGAACTGGTTATGTAACAGTACACATGGTGTGCAATTTTTTCCTCCAGATGATGAGGTTTGGAAAGGCTTTAATTTGGATCAACAGATGACACCAGCTGATGCTCCATGAAATACTATTTATAATTTATGAATGTTTATAACTGCCCTTTAAAGAATATATTAAAAGAATGAGAAGTATTTATAGGAAAAAGAGAGATACCAAAATTAGATAACACCTGATATTGTCTAATAAATGAGATCATTGGCTATATAATGCTGAATTTTTTTTAAAAAGCAAGTTAAGTGTTTTCATATTCTGAGCATGATGTAGAGAAACTGGTGGTAGTCTAGAGAAAAACAACACAGAGGACTAAAATGCCTGCAGCAAGAGAATGAGGTAAACTTAATTATCTTCAAATACAGCAAAGGTCACTATAAGTAGGATGCTAGCCAGAGGTCCTCCACTTCCAAAAACAGATAGAAATAGAGAAAGCAAGAAGCAGTGAATGTGGTAGCAACAGCAAGGTCAGTGAGGGGTACACAGCGGAACATTTATGTTTGCAGTATCATCACAGGGTAGAGTGTGGCTTGGGCACAGAGGAGCCTAAGGAAGTGACTGCAGCATTCCCATGGGGTTTGGTTTTGACACATTCCATTCAGACTACTGCTTGGCTTAGCTTGACTCATGTTTCGTCACTCTAAAGACTGGGCTATAGAAAAAATGGCACTAGTTTCTTTCATATTTTCTTTTCTTTTTATGAATTAAATGTAATTATGAAGTACACAGTAAAGTTGTGATATAGGTATACAGTGTGGAATGACTGATTCAAGCTAATTAATATATTCATCACCGTGATTGACATTTATTCCTTCTAATTGCAACTTTATACTCTGTATTCTGTCCAAGCGTCAGAACCATCATTCTACTCTCAGATTCCAGATGTAAGTAGATCATGTGGTGTCTTTCTGTGCTTGGCTTATTTTACTTAATATAATATTCTCCAGGTTCATCTATGTTACTAAAATTGATGGAATTTCCATTTTTGTTGAAAGCTGAACAGTATTTCATTATGTATACACATTTTCTTCATCCATTCACCAAACTGTTGATCGACGTTTAGACTGATTCTATAACTTGGCTAGCGTAAGTAACCCTGCAATGACCTAGGAGGACACAAATCTCTTTGATGTACTAATTTTAAGTCCTTAGGATATATACTCAGAAGTGGGATTGCTGAATTATATGCAATTCTATATTTAGTTTTTGAGGAACTTTCAAACAGTTTTCTACACAGACTGTCTAATTTACATTCCCACCACAGTGTGCAGGTTCCCCTTTCTCCACATTCTTGCCAATCTTTGTTCTCTTTCATCTTTTTGATAATAGGCATTCTGACGAGTGTGAGGTGTTATCTCATTGTGGTTATAATTTTCATTTCCCTAGTGACTGGTGATGCTGAGCATTTTTTATCTGTTGATTGTTGATATGTCATCTTGGAGAAATGTCTATTCAGGTTTCTTACCCATTTTTAAATCAGGTTATTTGTTTTATCACTACTGAGTTGTTTGAATTGCTCATGCATTTCAGATGTTAACCCCATATCAGACGTATAGCTTGCAAATATTTTTTTCCAATCTGTATGTTGTCATTTCACTCTGTTACTTGCTTCATTTGCCGTACAGAAGCATTTTAGATAAATGTAATCACATTTGTCTATTTTTGCTCTTCTTGCCTGAGCTTTTGGGGTCAAATCCAAAAAACAAATGCCCATCTTGGTATTCTCTAACACAGTTATACTGGTAAAAGAAAAAAACCACATTGCTCAGATTTTTTCCAATGTTTACTTCAAGTAGTTTTATAGTTTCAGGTGCTTTGTGTAAGTCCTCAACCCATTTTAAGTTGATTTTTATATATGGTGTGAGATAACGGCCCAGTTTCATTCTTCTGCCTATAGATACATGGTTTTCCCAAAGCTCTTTATTAAAGAAACTGTCCTTTTCCCTTTGTGTGTTCTTGGCACCTTTGTTGAAAGTCAACTGACCGTAAATGTGTGGTTCATTTCTGGACTCTCTGTTCTGTTCCATTGGTCAATGTTTCTATTTTTATGCCTGTAATATGCTGTTTTAACTACTTCATGGTTCTGTAATATAGTCTGAAATTATGTGTAATATGATGCCTCCAGATTTGTTCTTAGCACAAGACTGTCTTGGCTATTCAGGATTTTTGTAGTTTTATATGAATTTTAGGATTATTTTTTCTATTTCTGTGAAAAATAACATTAGAATTTTTATAGAAATTGCATTGAATCTTTAGATCACTTTGGATTGTACAGACTTTTTCTTTTTGAGACAAAGTCTCACTTTGTTGCCCTCGGTAGAGTGCCATGGTGTCATAGCTCATAGCAACTTCAAACTCTTCGGCTTAAGTGATTCTCTTGTCTCAGCCTCCCAAGTAGCTGGGACTATAGGTGCCCGCAACAACAACTGGCTTTCTTTTTTTTTTCTTAAAGAGATGAGGTCTCACTGTTGCTCAGGCTGGTCTCAAACTTGTGAGCTCAGGCAATCCACCTGCCTTGGTATCCCAGAGTGCTAGGATTACAGGCGTGAGCCACCACGCCCGGCCCAATAGACATTTTCTCCCTCCTTTTTCCTGTCTCTGGTGCTTGAATCAGAAAGCATGGACATTTTAACAATATTAATTCTTCCAATCTATAAATAAACACAAAATATTTTTCAATTTATTTCTTTTCATCAAGTTTTTCATCATTGTTTGATAGTTTTCGGTAGGAATTATAAATGGGATTTTTCTTGATTTCTTTTTCAGATAGTTCATTGTTAGTTATAGATTTAGTGCTAATTTTGCATCCTGTAACTTTGCTGTATTCCTTCATTAGTTCTTCAGTTCTTAAGGTTTTCTATATATATAAGACCATGTCATCAGCAGTAACAATCTCACTACTTCCTTTCCTATTTGAGTCCCTTTTATTTCTTTCTCTTGCCTTCTTGCTCTGGGAATGACCTCCAGTATTACACTGAATAGAAGTGGTGAGAGTGGACATCCCTGTCTTATTACTGATTTCAGACAAAAAGTTTTCAATTTGTCACCATTTAGTATGGTGGGCTTATCTTATATGGTATTTATTTATTTATTTTTCAGTCTCTGGCCGGGGCTGGATTTGAACCCGCCACCTCTGGTCTATGGGGCCAGTGCCCTACTCCTTTGAGCCACAGGCACTGCCTTATATGTTGAGGTTATCTGCCTTCTATAACTAATTTATTGAGTTTTTGTCAAATGGTTTTTCTGTATCTAATGAAATAATCATGTAGTTTTTGTCTTTCATCCTGTAATGTGTCACATTTATAAATTTGCATATGTTGACCCATCCTTGCATCCTAAGGATAAATCCCACTTGATCATGATGAATGGTCCTTTTTATGTGCTGTTGAATTAGGTTTGCCAACATTTTGTCGAAGATTTTTGCATCTATGTTCCATCAGGAATACTTGCTTGTACTGTTCTTATCTCGTAATGTTCTTATGTGGCTTTGACATCAGAGTAACACTGGCTTTGTAAAAGGAGTTCAGAGGAATTCTTTCCTCTTTGATTTTTTAGCAGAGTTTGAACAGGATTGGTATTAGTTCTTCCTTAAACCTTTGGTAGAATTTACCTGTGAAACCTCTGGGCCTTGGGCTTTTCTTTGATAGGAGACTATTACTGATTCAATCTCTTTACTCAGGATTAGACTGTTCATATGTTTAATTTCTTCTTGATTCAGCGGTGGTAGGTTGTACATGTCTAGAAATATTTCCATATTTTTCTTGGTTACTGAATTTCTTGCTATATAATTGTTCCTAGTAATCTCTTCTCATCTTTCGTATTTCTATGCTATCATTTGTCATATCTCTTCTTTTGTTTCTAATTTTGAATCCTCTCTTTTTTTAGCATTCTAGCTAAGGGTTTGTCAATTTTGTTTATCTTTTCTAAAAAACAATTCTTGGTTTAGTCTATTTTTTCTAATGTTTTTCTTTTGTATTTATTTCTGTTCTGATCTTTGTTATTTCTTTCCTTGTGCTGACTTTGGGCTTAGTTTGTTATTTTCTTATAGTTCCTTGAGGTGTAACATCAGGTTATTTGAGATGTTTCTTTTTTTTTGATGTAAACATTTTATGTTATAAATCTCTCTTAGAGTTGCTTTTGCTACATTCCATAGATTTTAGTATGTTGTGTTCCTATTTTTCACTTTTCCCAAGATATTTTTTTATATTGCTTTTGATTTCTTCCTCAACCCAGTGGCTATTCAGAAGGATATTCTTTAATTTCCACATATTTCTGAATTTTCCAAGATTCCTTTATTATTGATGTCTACTTTTAAGCTGTTGTGATCAGAAAAGTTACTTGATATGATTTCAGTTCTCTTAAATTTGTTCAGATGTAGTTTGTGGCCTCTAACATGTGAAATATCCTGAAGAGAGTTTTGTGTAAAAGACATAAAAAGATATGTATTTTCTTGCTGTTGGGTAGAATGTTCTGTTTACTGTTTGTAAGCCCTCTTTGGTATATAGTTCACATTCAATATTTCTTTGTTAATATTCTATCTGGATTAAATGTGGTACTGAAGTCCAATGCTATTATTATATAATGAGTTCTCTCTCCTTTTCGATTCTTTAGGAGATGACATTTATGCTTTCTTTTTATTTTTATTTTTTAATTAAATCATAGCTGTGTACATTTGTGCAATCATGGGGTACAATGTGCTGGCTTCATATACAATCTGAAATATTTTCATCCAACTGTTGGACATAACCTTCATGGGATTTTCTCGTTTATTGTATGAAAACATTTGTATTTTGCATTTTGTAGGTTTCACCTGTACCCTTCTAAGATGCACCTCCTTTTCGATTCTTTAATATTTGCTTTACACATTTAAGTATTCTGATGTTGGGTGTGTATTTATAATTTTTACATACTCCAGATGAACTGACCCCTTTATCATTATATAATGACGTTCTTCACCTTGTTCTACGGTTTTTGATTTAAAGTCTATTTTTTCTGATACAATTACCTCTGTATTCTATGGCTTCCATTTGTATAGAATATCTTTTTCTATCCCTGACTTTATGGCTGTGTGCCCGTATAGATAAGTCTCTTGTAGATAGCATACATAGTTGAACCCCCACAGCCTGACACACACCCGCACTGTATATATCAGTACAGTAGGCCTTGTTCCTCTTGTTTACTACCTCCATATGTTGAGAAATTTGTTGCAGTCCCTAGGATGCTCAATTTATAGAGGTTCTACTATAGTTGGTCTTTCATATGTTCTTACACTTTATCAGAAGCAGAATGTTATGTTGGTACTACTCTGGATGTTATCTCTAAAATTTTAATCTAGTCATTTAAAATGATTTCACTGAGTTGAATATACAAAAAGTTGCATAAATTTATATGCAATTTAAGTATAATAAAACAGCCTATTAGACAAAATTTGGCAATATATATTAACAAATCTCTTTGTGAATTAGATATCTGATCTAAATTTACCAGACTATAAACTTGGTTGGCTACTACAATACCTCTGTTTTCCCAATTATGCCAAAGACTTTACTAAAAGGTTCTCAACTGATTAAAGTTTAGTAGTGAGCAGTGCAGAAATATAAGGGTCTTGATAACGGCAGCATGTATACAGAAGTTGAAGACAGAAAGATTTAACATATGTCCAACTGAGAAGTGGTAGATGTTCATCTTCATGTCCCCAGAATTGTGTGTGTGCTCCTCCCACAAGGGTGCTCATTCATCCACCACCTTAAGGATCTATGGTCCTTTCACTCCCTTCTCTCCCCCACTCACAAATACTCGTGTAATCAGACATGAGTCGTTTTGCATTAAATGCTATAATTTTAATCAGTGTGCTCTATCAATCAAACTTTTATATTTTAACTTTTACCTAATTTTGAAAGAAAAATATTGGTCCTATAAAATACATTTCAAATAGTAAGAAACCATGTTGAGGATTACTTTTTAAATAGCAGGGGAATTCTGTAACTATAATAATAAAACATCAGCCCAGAAGGTAAACTTGACTTATTCCTTTTACTTAAGAATAGGTGTGGAGGAGTTAAGTGACAGGTATTCCTTATTATTTTTCTAACTGTTATATTACCCTGAGGATTAGCTTCAATATAAAGGTGAAACCTACTTCTTAATGGTTTAATCCAACTTCACCTTATTTTTCATATAAGTCATACATATATGAAAGGACATGAGAAAATTACTATTAACAACATTTGAGAAAGTGGTAAAAGTACTGCCATGGAAGCAATAATTCAAATAAAATCAAATGTGCCCCACTCTCCTATACTACTACATATGGAGAACGATTTTCCATGGACTCTCCAATGACAACTATATACACACTGAGCTAAAATGGAGGCTCCAAAAGCCAATTGGAACAAAAAAATGACAATATTATGCACCTTAAAATAATATTTCTTGCTCATGGGAACCAAACAGTTAAAGAATCAATCTAGTTCACTCATATTTAAGCAAACTAGTAAAAACATATCTATTTGGGAAACTAACTTTCAGCTGTTAATGTTGAACGTGTTATCCGTAGGTACTAGTCATGACTTACTAATTTAATTACTAAAGTATCTGACTACTCTTATTATAGAATAAGCCTTCAAAATTATTTCACTTTGGCTCCCCTTTCAGAGGCATGCATGATTAGTCTAACTGGGACATTTCAGATCATTTTTGAACAATATCCATTTTCTCCCAAATATAGATAATCAGACATATTATATTCCTATCTCCTATTGAGTTCCAAATATAACATCTTTTTGGTAGGATTCACTTTACTCTTTTGTGCTTTGTATCCTTATTAAAATTAAAGACTGATCTTTTGACATTTCAAATGATGCTATGTAAATGAAATGATAAATAACTTGAAAAATTAGAACAGTGATGATTTTTTTCTACAAGTAGCTAAGCTAGTAGCTAAAATGTCATAAGAAGATATTCTTTTAAACAACATGAATATAAAGAGAAAGAAGATGGTTCAAAATAGCAACTAGCTATGAGCCCAGGAATATAAAATACATATCTACATATTAATATTTGAATGTTTAGCTCTAGAATATAATTAACTTCTTAAAAAAAAAAAACTCCAAGCATGTGCGAATAAACTATTCCAAACTCCTCACAGTTTCCTAATACACCGAAGCAAAACCATTTTTACTCTCTTTAAAGACTTCAGTAAATATTGGGTTAGAAATCACAATTAATTATTCTCATAATACATATGATAAAGATTAGCAATTCACATATGAAACAGCCATGGAATAATACCATACTACTTGTGGCTAGGTGTGATATGATCAGATTAGACTGTACAGAAACTCTGAGGAAAGGAAATCAGTCTTGCAAGGGGTTGGGCAGGAGCTTACTCTCCAAGCGAGAGCAGGATCTGGACTAACACAGTGGCAGAAGGAGGGCATTTCATACAAGGAGCATCATACCTACTGATGTCGGGAAGTAGCAGAGGGCATTTGTGAGAAGAAAGGAAAAAGATAAAAGTAGAAAAGGAAGATGACCCAAACTACCAAAAAGCCTGAAGTGGCAAGCTGAGTTCCATGCTCATTCTGTGTTTCAATAAGAGGAATGAAATTATGAAAATGAGAACTGAAAAATTTTAATTTG
The DNA here is from genome assembly GCA_963574655.1 of Perodicticus potto. Lineage (NCBI taxonomy): Eukaryota > Metazoa > Chordata > Mammalia > Primates > Lorisidae > Perodicticus > Perodicticus potto. The sequence continues at coordinate 3,313 of CAUYRH010103220.1, read as the reverse complement.
CTAATGGTGCTCACAATGGATAAAGCAGGAAAGAGCTAGAAACTGACAATATCACAAGGAAGAAGGACCTTTATAGCAGATAGGAATGAAGAACAAATGCAGTAAAAGTTAGTAAAAATTCATGACATGTTATTACCCAGAAAAATCTTCCTGATGCATGGTGATGACTATGGCCTCTATCGCATCTCCCACTGAAGTTAGTAGGGGTTGCACAGCATTTCCCATGAGGGCATGGATTGCCTGAAAGAAAATAAAAAGGAAGGAGAAGTCAAATCAAGGAAAACCAACACGAAGATATCTGAAATGTGAGAAACATGGTGACTAACAGTTTTCGTATTGTGTCAACTGCAGACTATACATAGTTAACTCAACAGAAGTCTGCTTCCCTCTCTAACCACTGTCAGTAATGATTTTTAAAGCTTAAAATATGTGGAACATGGCACAAAAATTTCAACACCCCCACTCCTTTCATTTTTTTCAAAAGGTTTAGTGGTTAAATGAGCCCATACAGAAAGGAAGACATATGTGAAAAGAGTTGTTTCACTTATGAAGTAAAGGTCAAATGAACACATTTAAGTTTCTCAAAAGAGTAAGGCAAGATCAAAAGTAATTTTTTTTTGGTTTTTGTTTTTGAGACAGAGCCTCAAGCTGTCACCCTGGATAGAGTGCTGTGGTATCACAACTCACAGCAACCTCCAATTCCTGGGCTCAAGCGAGTCTCCTGCCTCTGCCTCCCAAGTAGCTGGGACCACAGGCACCCGCCACAACGCCCGGCCATTTTTTGGTTGCAGCCGTCATTGTTGTTTGGCGGGCCGGGCTGGATTCGAACCCACCAGCTCAGGTGTACGTGGCTGGTGCCTCAGCCCGCTGAGTCACAGGCGCCGAGCCCCAAAAGTAATTTTTTAAAAATTGGAACAATAACATCATATGCTTTTAACCAGAATGAATACAATAAATGTGCTGGTGATTCTTATAGGGAGGAGAGTTAGGAATTTCATGAATTTGGTTACTATTGAGAGCTCTGTAGTAGTGATTCTCAACTGTGGGCAATTTTGCTCCCCAGGGAACATTTGTCATGTCCAGAGATATTTCTGGTTGTTATGACTGGAAAGAGGTAGAGCATCTGGCTGGCAGAGGGACAGAGATGCTGCGAACAGCCTCCATCACAGAGGACACCCCTGACACCAGTGACCCAGCCCCAAACGTCAGTACTACTAAGGTTGAGAAACTAGTTTAAAATGAGGGATAAGCCCTGATTACGTTACGTAAAACCCTAGGCCTTAGTTACAGTTTTTTTGTGTGACAATAATGGCTGAGGCTCACAATACTCAAAATCAAAAATTTAAATATATTACGTATCCTTCAGTTATTATTACATATAATGAAGACTGGTGGGTTTGGCTCATACAAACGATCAGAATCAATGAGGAAAAGTTAAATCAGCCCCTTATTCATTAAATTACTAATTTTTAGCCCTTAACTCTGATAAAAATAAACATATTATATAAATGAGTATATGTTTATGTGTACACACAGTTTGCTCTTCGTACGAAAACTCACAGTCTAGTGACAAGAGATAAAAAGTTGAGTATCCTGGGCAGCGCCTGTGGCTCAAAGGAGTAGGGCACCGGCCCCATATGCCAGAGGTGGCGGGTTCAAACCCAGCCTCAGCCAAAAACTGCAAAAAAAAAAAAAAAAAAGCTGACCATTCCCTTTACTCAACACAAATCTTTGTGCTCAATGTTTTGGAAATACTTGAGACTAGGAGTATTTCAGATTTCAGATTTTTTGAATTTTAGAATATTTGTATTATACCAGTTGAGCATCCCAAATCCAGAAATTCAAAATCCAAAATGCTCCAATGAGTATTTTCTTTTAGTATACATCAGCACTCAAAAAGTTTCAGATTTCGCCTGGCGCCTGTGGCTCAGCAGGCTAAGGCGCCAGGCATGTACACCTGAGCTGGCGGGTTCGAATCCAGCCCAGGCCCACCAAACAACGACGGTTGCAACCAAAAAATAGCTGAGCATTGGGGAGGGCGCCTGTAGTCCCAGCTACTTGGGAGGCAGAGGCAGGAGACTCGCTCAAGCCCAGGAATTGGAGGTTGCCGTGAGCTGTGATGTCACAGCACTCTATCCAGGGCGACAGCTTGAGGCTCTGTCTCAAAAAAAAAAAAAAAAAAAAAAAGTTTCAGATTTCGCAGCACTTTGATTTTGGATTTTCAAATTTGGAAGAGTCAATATGCATTATAACTACACGTAATAGTACATATAACTACAAATAATGCTGTGGGGTCTTAGAAAGACTCTGCCTCACACTGAGAGGATCTGAAAGACAAAAGTCTTGCTTGAACTGGGGAGAGGGAGGGAAATTTGCTATTAGCATTCAGTTGGTAGAGGACTAGACAAACTGAAGAAGGGCGGGGCTAGGAGGAGTGCATTGTTAAAAGGCTGGAAGTGCTGGAAAGCTGATAGATGTGGGGAACTGCAAAGTGTTCAGTTCATAAAGAGCATACTTAAGTGCCTGCCCATGTGGATGACAGAGAGACAGCAAGAAATTTCCACTGTGTAGACTGCTAAGGAGTTGGGAATTTATCCTGCAGGGACCAGGAAACCAATAATGAGTTTTAAGCAATGGAAAAAAGTGGTTAAAGATTTCAAGTTAGGAAAAATCATGTTGGTTAGTAGACCAGATAAATTAGACTAAAAAAAGGATGATTAGCAGAAAGTCTGCAGCAGTAAGATAAATGCAAAATGAGTGACTGAACCAAATCAGAGAAGCAGACATAGAGACAAGAAGGCAGGTTACAGACACCTTGAAAGGAGAACGGCAGGACATGTTCTGAAATACATGTAGTGGTAGCGGTGCCTGTGGCTCAGTGAGTAGGGTGCCGGCCCCCTATACCAAGGGTGGCAGGTTTGAACCCAGCCTGGGACAAACTTCAACAACAAAAAATAGCTGGACCTTGTGGTGGGCACCTGTAGTCCCAGCTACTCGGGAGGCTGAGGCAAGAGAATCACCTAAGCCCAAGAGCTGGAGGTTGCTGTGAGCTGTGATGCCACAGTACTCTACTGAGGGTGATAAAGTGAGACTCTGTCTCGTAAAAAAAAAAAAAAAAAAAAAAAAAGGAATAAAAAAAATAAATAAAAAAAAAAACATTTATTATAAAGATTTAAGGGTACACGTAGGTATATTTCTTCAATGATTTAGCGATATTTTTAGCTGAATGTTAAAATGAAGAAGAAGCAGAATTTGATTGGGGGATTGAGAAAAGAAAGTGAGAAGAGTTCAGTTTGGAACATTATAATGAAGT